>JASTWR010001410.1:0-44924 GCA_030770355.1 Harpagoxenus sublaevis
CCAATAGTGAACGTGTAATCAAACCACTGGTCGTCATTGACACTGGATCATCTGTATGATTGGCCTTATCACGTGAGACGCGAAGTGTATAGACAATTGCGAGATGAGTTTATACTACAGGAAGAAGAGTTTGCTTAGGAGACATGACAGTTCCCTACTAGGAAATATTCTTTATGGCGGACAAAATTGATGAATGTATTGCGTTGGGACACGCAAAGTTTGTATACATTCAACTTGATACAGGTATTGGGAGGTATATCGAAGTGGTGGTGATAGACACCTCGCGATATCTAACTTGTGCGTGTGGAACGATCCTAGCCATACAAAAACACTTTATAAAGGTTATGATGAGCGTCATAATTTTGATATCTTGCTGGAGACGTATAAAGATGTCGCACGCTTCGATCCTCATCATTTAACGTGTATGCGCTATCACGTTCAAGAGTACAAACGTTCGTGTGTATGGTGCGGCCGCAGTCGCGTGCAAGTGCTCCGTAGAGGTGTGACGTGATTTAAAAATAGTGCAAAAAAAATTTTTAAACATGGAAAACCTCAAGAAAATTGCGCGTGAACTGTTGGTGCAGTCGCACCAAGTCGCTACCTTGGGCGAGTATTTCACGTGGGCGCAGCGATGCGAGGAAGTCGTTGAACAACTCGAAGAGCACAGTCGCGCCAAGCGTCCGCGACTCTTGCCTGGAACTAGACATTTATTGGTGTCGAATGTCAGACTACTCGAGGGTGCGAGAATTCAATTAGAGAGACGTTTTATACACAGCGGTGGTGATTTGGTGGTCGCGGCACCAGTAGTGGCGGCGGCAATAACGTGGAAAGACTTTTTTGGCGAGAGATCGATGCCGCGTTCGAAAGCCGTATACTGACCGGTGCGGTGATTAACACAGACTATATCGAACCGCGACAATTTATGGTGGACGCTGCTAGTATAGTGCTCGAGAAAGTGCAAAACGCTATACGAATACACAACAGCGTGAAAGTGAACACCGTGTTCAACGGTGAGTTTGTGACGGGTGATAAACGTGACAATAAGAGTATGAACACGAATAACTATGCTCTCTTTCGTACATCCGATATGCGTGAGTGGTACGAGCGACACGTTATCGAACCCACACTGGCGAAACTCGAGGAGTTTCCAGGAGCGAGATAGCGGGGGGGCGCTATCGCGTATCCTCGATCTTACAATTAATATCAACAGGTACGATCCTATGCGCGCGGGATGTCACCTGAAATTACCGCAAGAGATATTGAGGAAGAATGCGGTGATTAACGTCCGGTCCACGGACAATGCATGTTTCGCGTGGTCGGTGGTCGCCGCGCTGTATCCAGTCGAGCGACATACAGAACGGGTATCCTTGTACCCACATTATACAACCGTGTTAAATGTACAAGACATTGAGTTTCCTATGTCTCTGAAAGGAATTAGTACATTTGAACGACTCAATGACGTATCGATAAATTTTAATTTAATTTAATTTAATTTATTGCGATGCTTGGTGGAGGTACAAGTTGTAGAAAGTATAAATATGAAATAAAGAAAGCACGCAAATGGTAAGGCATCAACACGATGTTGTTACTACGCCTACCAATGGAGACAGTGTAAGTTATAGTATAAAACGATTAGCAAACAAACGCTTACAGAAATAATTGATTGATTCGCTCGCGAGAGTAAAAGAAAAAATAAAAAAAACTGAACACACACACACAAAACCTATATGGTACAACACGCACGCCGGAGAATTTACAATACATATATACAAAACGCAGATGCACACACTCGCACACACACGCACACGCGTGCGCGTTAACAGACGCGACGTACCGTGCAAGCAATTAGTGATGCGCAGGTTGAGATGCATTTCTGGTAGGAAATGCAGTCGATGAAATGAAGGTGGATGCAGCTGTACGGAAAGAAGACAAGGAGGATGAGGATCTTATGGCAGAGGGAAGGTCATTGTAAAATTTGACTGCACAGTAAGAGAAGGAAGCGCGAAACTTGGCCGAGTGATGCGATGGAAAGGAAAGAAGGTCAGGGTAACGAGTATTCGGGGCGATGGAGGTATGGAGCTCGGAGTTCAGATGTAGGAGACGTCGAAGGTAAGGAGGAGTATTAGAATGAAGGAGACGGAAAACGAGACAACAGAGATGAAGCACAAAACGTTGTTGGACTCTTAGCCAACAGGAGCTGGAATAGAGTGGGGATATATGATCAAATTTTCGAACACCATAGGAGAAACGGAGACATGCATTTTGAATATATTGGATGCGATTTAGCAATTGCTGGTTAAGTGCAGGAATATAAACAACGTCGGCATAATCGAAGAGAGAGATGACTAGCAATTGGGATATATGAAGCTTTTGGGAAGTGGAGAGGATGTGCCGGAAAGGATATAGAAGACGAAGCCGAGCAAAGGCAGCACGACATTTCATGTCCACGTGTTGTTTGAACGACCAGGAAGAGTCAATGTGCACACCAAGTATTTTAATTGAGGACGATAGAGGTATAGGTATAGAGTTTAAAGAGAGGTCAAAGGATTGAAGCTGAGATAGAAGCGCTGACGAACCGGCAATGAGAAGTGAGGATTTGGAAGGGTTAAGATGTAATGCATTGGAGGATGCCCATTTAGCTACCACTTCAAGGTCACTGTTTAATGCAGCGATGGTAGAAGAGACATCGGCTAGACGGAAAGATTTGTGAAAAATAACGTCGTCCGCATATTTTAGAAGCTCAGCGAAAAAAGGAGTGGAGGCCAGATCAGCAATGAAAATGATAAATAATAATGGACCGAGCACAGATCCCTGAGGTACACCAGAGAGAACAGCGCGGAAGGAGAGAAAATAGGTAAAGGATTATATAAAAGAACGCGCTGGAAGCGGTTTATTAGGAACATTCCATAAAGGACAAGGCAGAGGGAGATAAGCCGTAGTACTTGAGCTTAGCCAGGAGAAGGTGTTGGTTGACCGTATCGAATGCCTTCGTGAAATCCAGAGCAATCAGCGCAGTGAGGCAACCTGAGTCGAAACCACGAAGGACAGAGTCGGAGAGGTGGAGAAGTTCAGTCGTGGTGCTGTGCATGTCACGAAAACCGGACTGACACTCCGGAATTACCTTTGCTTTGTTAACAAAAGCATAAAGTTGCTGAAAGCACATGCGCTCAAGGAGTTTTGAAAGAAATGGGGGGAGAGAGATAGGACAAGAGAGGAGAAAGTGGAGGGGTCGCGAGTTTTGGGAATGGGGAGGACAACTACGTGTTTCCATGTGGAGGGAAAAGTATGAGAGGAAAGAGAGTGATTAAGAATATGGAGAAGAGGTTCGAGACACTGAGGCAGGCAGAGAAGTAGCATACGACCCGAGGGATCGTACGGACCGGAAGAGGTAAGACGAATTCGTTTGAGGATAATGAAAAGCTCGGTGGGAGAAATTGGAGTAAAATTAAATGATTCAGGGACATTAAAGGATGAGGAGGCAAAATGTTTCAACGTCTCAGGAGAGCAGGAAGAGGAGGGAAGAGAATCAAGAAATAGTCATTCATAAGTTTAGGATCAAGAAGATGGGAGGGTAAGGAATGCGAGGGAGATGATGTCCCTCCGAGTGCTGAGAGATTTCTCCAAAAATGGCGAGGAGAGTTTGATGAGAGAGAATTCGAAAGATAAGCTTTCTTCTCGCGGCGTATGACATAGTTCACATCGTTACGGAGTTGCTTATAACGTCGCCAGTCGAGATCGGATCGAGTGCGCCTATATCGAAGAAGAGCGCGACGCTTTAGAGATATTAGTTTTCTGACGGCAGTGTTGAGCCATGGAGCCGGCGGACGTGACGCACTCTTAAGAGTCAACGGCGCAAGACGATCAAATACAGACATTATAGAGGATGTGAAATAGGCGACCATCTCATCAACGTGCTCCGCGCCGAACACAGGCGACCAGTCAGTCCCGAGCAACTCAGAGGAAATGTCGGAGGGCTCAATGGAGTGGATGTTGCGAGAGAGAGTAACGCGGGCCTTGCGACAAGGTCGAGTCACTCTCAGAATCGACCAAACCATGAAATGATCGCTAATGTCGAGCTCCTCGCCGACTCCACAGTCGACCACCCCCACACTATGCAAAATCAAGATAAGATCGAGAATAGATGATGTGTTCTGTGTAAGACCGTTGGCAACTCTATCAATTGCCGCAGGGAGAGGTTCAATGCTATGTCGCGTAAAAGACGAGCGTTGAGCTCGTTGGGGCGGAGCACGTCAATGTTGAAATCGCCCATACACACAATTTCGTCGACGTTGCACCTAATGTAAGACAAGCGTGATTCTATGTAATGCATATCTGAGAACAGGTGCGCGAGGAGGACGGTAAACGCAGATTGCAGCTACGCGTATGTGCGTCAGGCGAAGAGAGACGGCAGCGATATCTACGAGTGTGCCGGGCGGAGGGGCACCAAGGTCAATTCGAGAGAAAGAGAGCGAGTTATCAATATACAACGCGACGCCCCCACCGCGAGAGCCGGTAGATCGATCAGAGCGAACGAGAGTAAAACCGCTTATGTCAATTAGTTTAGGGTCGATAGTGTCCCGTAGCCAAGTCTCTTCCGATCGCGAGAATGTCAAGTTGATGATATGCTATAAGATCTTTACCAGCGTAAAGTGGGGCAAGAGTGAGCGCGCGTTTATGTGAGCGACGCGAAGTGTCAGGCGGCTGTTACTTGAAACAGCGGCAGCCGACCCAGCCAGCGAATGACGTCAGACAGTGCCCATGGCAAGCCAAAGGGCCCGGAGGAGATGAAGGCGAGGGGGTGCTGAAGCGGATTGATAGTTGTATCAATCTCACTCAGCGAGAATTGAGTCCTGGGATAAATAGCGACGCGAGGGAGCGCCGTCCGATGTTCTGAAATAAGTAACCCCCCGCCTCATCCATACGTGCCTGACGTTATGCACTTTAGCAAGTTGACGAGCCTCAGCAAACAGGCGGCGTTCAGACGCAGTAGAACGCTCATAGAGATAAACTCTGGTGGACGGCCACGAGCCATCGACATTGGACGCAGCAAATCCAGATCTAGCACGTCGTCGGAATCTGGCGAGCAGCTCATTTCTCCTGGCAATCGTGGTGAGTTTCCACCACAATAGGACCAGATAAAGGGTCCCTTCCGCCGATTCTAAAGGCACTGACAACCTCCGAGGATGCGAGCGGCGTATCGAGCGAGGCAGCCACACGAATCAAAGTGTTCACACAGTCCTCAGGCTTGATAATTGGAATGCCGAAAATTATGAGCTCGTGATCCCTGTGCTCATTGACTATGCGCTCGAAGCGTGCAGCCAATCCGTCCGATGTAGTTGAAAGGACACCGAGGGGGACCGCCGGTGCAGAGGTTGAAGTTGAGACTGCTTCAAGCCGGGCAAAACGTTCCTCCAGTGCAGCGTGCTTGTTAGACCAGAGATCCGAGCTCGGCCGATAAGCTGTTTGTCGCCGTTGTAAGACGCTCAACCGTACGCTCGACGTCACCCAGACGTCGAAGAGCCCTTTCGAAGCCGCTCACCTTATTGTCAAGAGAATCTAATTTAAGGTCGATGCGGTCAACGAGACCAAGACCAGATTCAAGGCTCGCAATTCTACCGTCCAAGGTGGACATGGTGGCAGATAATGAAGATAGGGCGTGCCTTACATCGGAGAGGGAGGCAGCAATGTCAGAGACGGTCGCGTGTGGAAGCATGAGGTCCGTTCGTCATTACAGGGGTAGCCGACATCGCAAGTGCAGGACTGACCACAGTCGAGGGAGGAAATCCGGCTGTAAGAGACGGCGAGATGACCACGGCGGCGGCGCCGTCCACGTGCAAGTCCGTAGGATACCGACTATTGTCGGTCTTACAATGTGTACACTTGAGAGTGCGAGAAAGAAAGCGCTTACATTTATAACAAGTTTGCTGGCTCATGTTTAGTATGACTAAACAGTTTGCAGACAAATAACAGAATGAGTATGTACAGATAATAACCGGGACGAAGAAGGATAATAACAGTGAATAAAAACATGATGTCGCAAAAATTTTCGGTCGTTAATTTAACAAAGATTAGAATGTCGATGTAGGTACTTACAGAGACAAAGATATGAAGAGCGCAGTAAATCAGAGGTTGATTGAGATTGACAAACCTTCAAAAGTCGGCGCGAGTCGAAAGGCAGAGAGCGAGCTCGATAAACGTAGCAAGATTGTAGCACCGAGAGATTCGGAACACGAGACACGGCGGAAGGAGATATAAATGCACGGGACAAATCTCGCGCGTCGCCAACTGACAGCTATCAGGCGAATCCCAATAACAGCAATATGTGCACTCAAATTCACGATTATAATGCAATAGTTGCAATAAAATAAGGTTGTGGCGAAAATAGGCACAGCGGAATAGAACACTGACACAATGCGATAAATTTTTGACAGGCAGGAGCGACACGCGAGAGATGTTTACACGTCAAGGTCTCGCGAGCGAATTCCTTGAGAGAATAAATGTCTACACCATCGAGGGACATAAAACGCTAACCGTTCTACCAATACGGCTCACCGACCGGAAGAGAGAAAAGCACGTCCAATCTACTGTACGTGCAAGACACGCGCGAGACTACAACGTGGGACATTTCGCGTGGATAAAGAACCTGTCCCCGCCTTGTGAGCTCACAAGAAAATAGAGATGAACATAGGAAATACTTTTGCGATCGGTGAGTAATACATTAAAGAAATAATAATATACGATAATTTATATTTCTATATAAAAGATATATGTAAAAAAATTGCAAATTTTTTTTGCAGATGTCTACACTATTTCTACACGAACGACAAGTTGCAATCGCACACAGTAAACTGCAGTGAGATGAACGACTGCGCCATCCGACTACCGAGCGAGGACGACAAATGGCTGAGCTTCCGCAACTACAACAGGAAGGAGCGGCTTCCGTTCGTCGTGTACGCCGATCTCGAATGCATCCTGGAGAAGATGGAAGCGGATGAGAGAACGTCGACGTACACATATCAACGCCACGAGGTATTTAGCATAGGATACTACGTGCAGTGCTCGTACGACGACTCGTTATCTACGTATCGGTTTCGCCGCGATAAGGATTGTGTCGCGTGGTTCGCCAACGAACTCGAAGAAATAGCGCATCGCGTAAAGGGTATTTTATCCGCCAATGTCCCCATGAAAATGCTCTCGAAAGAACAGTGGCATGCGTTTCACAGCGCGACGCACTGCCACATTTGTGAAAAACCGTTCACACTAAACGACGATGAGGAGCGAGTACGCGATCATTGCCATCTGACCGGTCGTTACAGAGGTCCCGCGCATTCAAACTGCAATCTCAACTATAAAGACTCATATGTCATTCCAGTAGTGTTTCACAATTTATCCGGCTATGACGCACATTTTATCATAAACGAAATAGCTGCCGCGTTCGAAGGCTCGATCGAAGTACTACCGTTAACTAAAGAAAAATATATCTCGTTCACAAAAAACGTTAAAGACACAGCCGATAAATCAGATTCGCGAAACAATATAAAGTTACGGTTCATCGATTCGTTAAAATTTCTCACCCACTAGTCTCGAAAAATTGGCATCCTTCCTCGATAAGGACAAATTAAAAATTGTACGTTCAAAATTTTCCGAATTATCAGTCCACGATTTAGAACTACTGACGCAAAAGGTGTCTTTCCTTACAAATACGTGGATTGCGTGGACAAGTTGCAGGATACGCGTTTACCGTCGCGCGAATTATTTTACAGTTCCTTGGTCGGTGACACTGTATCCGAGAGTGATTACGCGCACGCCGTGAACGTTTGGCAGCGGTTCTCCGTTTGAACCTTGGGAGAATACAGCGATCTGTATTTAAAAACAGATGTATTGTTATTGGCTGACGTTTTCGAAAATTTTCGTGACAGTTGCATCAAAAGTTACGGACTAGACCCCGCTTATTACTACACATTGCCAGGTTTCACATGGGACGCCATGTTGAAGCATACTCGCGTAAATTTCGAATTGCTCACCGATATAGATATGGTAATGTTTATCGAACGTGGTATTCGCGGCGGTCTGAGTCAATGTTCTGGCAGATACGCGCGAGCCAATAACAAGTACATGCAGTCGTACGATCCATCGAAACCATCGTCGTACCTCATGTATTTCGACGTAAACAACTTGTACGGTTGGGCAATGTGCCAACCTCTACCGTACGCAGATTTTCGATGGGTCAAAGACGTTTCAAATTTTGATATTAGCGCGATCGATACGAATTCGCCCACAGGTTATATTCTCGAGGTCGATCTGGAGTACCCTCAGAATAAACACGACGCGCACGCTGACCTACCGTTCTGTCCGACGCGCGATAAGCCGCCAGGCAAGCGGCAGGCCAAGCTCCTTGCAACTGTGTGCGATAAGAAGCGCTATGTCATACACTATCGTAACCTTCAGCAATGCACGCGCCACGGCCTTCGAGTTACAAAAATACATCGCGTATTGCAATTTGCTCAATCTCCATGGCTCCGCGATTACATCGAATTAAACATTCTGTTTAGAACGCGCGCGACAAATGATTTCGAAAAGAATTTATATAAATTGATGAATAATGCGGTATTCGGAAAAACGATGGAGAAGGTGCGTAATCATGTAGACGTAAAATTATTGACTTATTGGGAGGGTAGATACGGCGCGGAGGCAATGATCGCTAAACCAAATTTCCATAGCAGGAGTATTTTTTCGGAAAATCTGGTTGCCAAAGAAATGCGTAAACTCGAGGTGAAATTTAACAAACCTATCTACGTGGGTATGTGCATCCTCGACATATCTAAGATATGTTTGTATGAATTTCATCACGAGTACATGTCTCCTCTGTATAGCGACAAGTGTAAAATTATGTACACGGACACGGACAGTTTGATCTACCATATAGAGTGCGAGGATGTGTACGAGAACGTGAAACGTGATATCGCTAGGTTTGATACGAGCGATTACCCGGTCGACAACGCGTACGGTATACCGCTTGAGAACAAGAAGGTGCCGGGCTTGATGAAGGATGAAAATAACGGCGCGATCATGACTGAATTCGTTGGACTCAGGGCGAAAATGTACGCCTTGCGAGTCGATGGTAAAAAAGATACTAAGAGAGCAAAAGGTGTAAAGAGTAACGTTGTCGCGAGAACGATAACGTTCGACGACTACACGCGGTGTTTGAGTGATGAAATTGAAGTGATGCGACAGCAGTCCTGTATAAGATCGAAATTGCACAAAGTGCGTACAGTGTCCGAGACGAAAATCGCTCTGAGTCCGTACGACGACAAACGATATATCTTATCGAATACGACCGATACGTTACCGTGGGGGCATTATCGAATACCCTTGTAACGTAATGTATGTATGTATGTATGTATGTATGTATGCAATATAACGTATAACGTAACGTATAACGTAACGTATAACGTAACGTATAACGTAACGTATAACGTAACGTATAACGTAACGTATAACGTAACGTATAACGTAACGTATAACTTATAACAACGTATAACGTAATGTATAACGTAATGTATAACGTGTAACATAATGTAAGTATATATATGTATGAAATAAAACGTTTTATATTAAACATGATATTAATAAAGATATTGGATGTATGTATGCAACATTTTATATTGGATGGGATATTAATAAAGATATTGATTTAATATTTCATATTTTTTATATGTATTTCAAATTTTATTTTCTACATATTTATTTCCTTAAATGTATTTTTATATGTATTACATTTTTTATTTATGTATTTTTTATACAATAAAAATAAATGTCATTATATATATATTAAATCACGTTGTCCTTGTGTATCCATGAATTGTGCGATCCATCGAATCCCAACCATTTCACATAAACTTCGTCACCCCTCCTGCGAAGTACCTTCTCCACGAGATACACGTCTGGATAAGCCGCGCGATGCAGCTCATGCTCGTAGAATCCTCCGGTGACAGATTTTCCTCGATAGTCCTCGAGTAGATAGGTTACGGGATTAGTACGCTGTACTTTAAGCAATTTTGAAAACCTCGGTTGTCCAATTCGGCGTGTAACCTTTCTCGAAAACAGTCTTGTACATTGCTGACGCGTACCGGGTCGCCTACTTTGAACTTTGCCGGACCCGCGATCTTTATCTCGCTGTACACCGTGTTCAAGAGTCTTTCGGCGATCGCGGGAGTAACGTCGACGGGCCGCACGCCGATCGTTCGATGCTTGCGCGCGTTGTAATCCGACACGAGTCGCCGCAACGCGTCGACCCACTTGTAAGCCCCATTGAGCGTAAACATCTTCCACATGTCATTCTTTAACGTGCGATTGAATCGCTCGACGACCGATGCCTTCATCACCGAATATGTGGAATAATGATTAATGCCGTGTTTTTTCATGAGACGTTGCACGTCGGCGTTGTAAAATTCCTTCCCCATATCGGTTTGCAAGTTTTTCGGGCACCTCTTGCTGTCTCGAATTATCTTAGCGATAACGTCAGCTGTCTCGCTTCCGCCTTTACTCTTGAGTGGCACGGCCCACGCGTACTTGCTCAGCACATCGATGACGGTAAGTATGTAGTGGTAGCCTCTATTGAAACGCGAGTAAGGACGCATCTCGACGATGTCAGCCTGCCACAGGTCATCGTACCCACGCACGATGACGCGTCTTCGGGGAAATTTTCTTCTCGCCGGTGCGTGCAGTTCCTCGACGAGTCGTCGTTTTTCGATATTTTTGCGTCCATCGGATTTCGACGATGTCATGTTTTTTTTAACGGTGTGTAATAATACACGCAAAGAAATTATATCTTAAACTTTTTTAAACCAATCAATAACCGTTTATTTCCGTTCCTTGTCGCTCAATAGCGGTTCTTTGTCATCGGCTTGTCGTTTGTTTCTGCTCATTAACCGTTCACAGCCGTTCCTGAACTGTTCGTAACCGCTTCTGAGCCGTTCGTTGTAACTGCTCGATGACCGTTCCTGAATCGCTCGTCGCCCTTCGTCGTCGTCGTCATTGGGCAGCCTTTCGTAACCTTTCCCGGATCGTTTGCCGCTGTCCATCGTTATTCAGGTTTCTTTGATCGAAAGATATGTGCCTCGAGCGCCTCTCGGTTCGCGTCCAACACGGCTTGCGTATCTCGTTTGAGCGCGATCAGATTCGTTTCAATTTCTTCCAACTGATCTCTCAATATTTTAACGCTATCTCTCAGAAATCTAAGATTCGTTTCAAATTCAGTCTCCAATCGCGCTTTACGAGACTTCTCGAATTCCGCTTCGTCTCTCAAACTCTTAACGCTCTGTTCCACGTACAGTTTGTTAACCGCGTCACCGTCAGCCTCCGGTTGCGCCACGCGACGAATCTTGCGCGAATTTGCGTCAAAGTCCGTAGCAGTGCGACACAGAGCGTTATCGCGCACGAAATTTCTCATTAATCCACTCCACTGATGGTACGATACGGCGTTCGACGCGTCTCTGCTCTGCTCAAATATACCAAATTTGTTGATCGGCATTTCGACGCTGATTGAGCGGCTCGCCGCCGCGCGGCTCAATTTTCCGGATCGTTTCTTCATGGATGCGGGCGGTATCAACTTCTGGATTATATTCATGTACTTGTATCCACTGTTGGACTTTATTCGCCCGAGAGGATCGTGATTGGCTCTATGAGTGCTCGTCTCAAATAAAATATTCTTGTACTTTTGCATATCTTCCTCTGTGTAAATGTTTTTATCAGGCTTGTTTTTAAAGATCAACTCGTAAATACCGCGTGTGCCAATGTAATGTACGTCGCCGATATATATGTTATCCATGCTGTCCACCTTGAAACGTTTATTCCCGAGCATCATTCCATCGTTGCCGAGATAAACGCCGTACACGGTATCTATATCGCTCCTTGGCTTGACACTCATAAGAGCACCGATGTACTCTTGGCCCAATGGACCCAAGGTATCGTGCAACGCTTCTCGACCCTCCGACGTTTCCAACTCCTTTCAAATAGGCGTCGCGAGCTCCGAGTCGTCCGTGAGGTCAAAAACAGGCATCTTTGCGGGTAATTCGAACTTTATTGTAGGCTGCATTTTTCTCGCCGTTACGTATGGCGGAGATGATATCGGTGGAGATGAGGTTATCGGTGTAGAGGTTATCGGTGGTACATCCAGTAAAGCTTTCGATCGTTTCGATTGGCAAGATTTACGCGGTGCCGGCGGGTGATCCGACCATTTTTTCTTTCTCGGCGTTGCATCCTCGGAAAACGTTTCGATCTCAGCGTCGCTCTCCGGCTCCTCTTTCTTCACCGCGATCGATTTGTCGGCGATCTTTTGCAACGGCTTGATGAGAGGCTTAAAGTGCGTGTCCAACTCAATGTCTTTTTCGATCCTACCGGTCTTCATAGCGCGAAGTTTCTTGCGAATCGACTCGCTCGTTTTCGCAATCTTCTTCGCAACCTTCTCGCGCTCGCGGATATCCATGCTCTTATCGATTGCAGCCATCGCGGAAATACGTGATGCTTTCTCCGACGTTTTACCTCGACGAGGTACCGACGACAACTGACCGCTTTTGCGGTATCGCGAACATGTTAAATCCTTTTCTGTATCGACCATTGTTGAGCGAGCTGTCCTTGTCTATCACTACGAATCCGTACTTGCGCTGCCAACATTCGCTGCACAGCGCGCTGAATTCATCCTACGACATGTCGGTATTCACGTGATTGTTGTACACGTGTTTCAGATTGGTACCATCCTGTTTGAACAGGATCAGCAGGTTCGCGTTGTTGCGTATCAGATGTTTAGGTATTTTTGCGTACGTCTGACAGAGATAAAAACAGTCGACGTTCGAGTGCCTACCCATTGAAAAATACTCTCTTACGGTGTCTTGCTTGTCGCATGCCACGTCATCGAAAACGAATATCGAGTTTGAACACGCATCGCTCGGTGGAATGACGTCACTGTTGTTGGAGAACGTAAAGTAGCCGATTTCGTCGATCGACGTCAATAAATTCTCCAGATATCGATATTTCGGTTGCTGAAGCAACTTTGAGTAAACGTACACGTTCTCGAAACGTACACCGTGCGGGCTTTCCAACAAGCTTATCAGAACGTTGGTTTTACCGCAATTCGAGGGACCGCAAATGATGACGCGTATAGTGGCCGGTAGCATCGTACCGTGCTTGCGCTTCTCCGCGTTGCCCCCCATCGACCGTGATCTATCGTCGCAGTTCGTCACGCGAATCGCCTGCGGTTGTCGCACGAATCTCATTTTTCGCACTGCTGACCGGAGGGCTGGATCGAGCGCCTATTTATTGGTGCGCAAAACCGCGCATCGCTCAGTAGCAGAAAAATGTTCGTTCTGTTATCAAGACCTTCCGATATTCGCAATTTCAGCGCCGAGCAGCTACAATTTGTACCAAAGGCTGTTCTGTTGCAATTGTGTGGCGATTACGTCCACCACGTGTGGGACAGGCTTCCGGAACATATAAAGGTGGATTCGGAGGTTCAGCAATATCGTCGGTGCTTAGAACATTATAATTTACCGCATCATCGAACGCACATTGACGGTCCGGCACCGTTGATAAAAAATTGCGGCGAATGCCAGCGAAAAAAATAGGCAAAGGTCTCTTCAACCGCGCGATAAGCTCACTTCCGATCGAATTGCACATTCCCGGCTATCAGTTTTGCGGTCCGGGCACTCGGCTGAAGGAGCGATTAGCCAGAGGCGATCCGGGTGTAAATCCATTGGACGCGGCGTGTCGCGAGCACGACATAGCGTATTCGCGTAACAAAGATCTCACCGGGAGACACGCGGCGGACAAGGTACTCGCCGACAAGGCGCTAGGACGTGTCATCGCGAGAGATTCGGCTCTCGGAGAGAGAGGTGCCGCTACAGCCGTCTGGGCTGCTATGAAAGCAAAGACGAAGCTAGGAATGGGTTTGCGAACCGTGAAAAAGAAGAAGAGGAGAGCGTCGAAAAAACGGATACTTCCGACGACGAAACGAGGCGGTGTATTGCCGCTTCTACCGTTGCTGGGAGTTCTCGGTTCCCTGGCCGGCGGGGCGGCCGGGATCGCAACGGCCGTGAACGCTCGCAAAACCGCGCGACGTCAGCTGGAAGAGATGCAACGTCACAATCGCGCCATGGAAGGCCGCGGACTTTATCTCGCTCCGTACAAACGCGGACGGGGAGTTGCGTCGAAGAAGAGGAGAGAAAATAAAAAAAAAACGTCAAAGAGACGTTAAAAATGCCCACGGGTATTACGACTAACGTACAATTGAATCGACTGGCGAAACACATGCGCGTACCGTTCTTCAGGGGTGTTTTCATGCGTGACTCGTTACCAATCGGCGGTATACGCCGAAACGAGAGCGGTATTGTAAATTTGGATGATACAGCGGGCTCCGGTACTCACTGGGTAGCGTACGCAAAGAGGGGAAACCGAGCGATGTATTTTGACAGTTTCGGTAATCTTCGACCGCCGAAAGAGTTGGTGCGATATTTCGGACCGAGCGTGATGAAGATAGAGTACAATCGCACGCCCGTTCAAACATATGATCAGAACATCTGCGGACAAGCGTGCCTGCGATTTCTCCTGACAATAGACGACGAACGGCGTAAATTTAAGAACTGACGGTGCGCCGTGGAGACTCAGTGTTAGTCGAACGGTTTTCCCGACATGTCTATGACATTCACGCTGACCGGGAAGAGCAGCATCCTCGCGGTGCCCTACTTTCCCGCCGTAGATTTGAGCGACGGTGACTACGAGCTCGGTCTGACGGTTTTTGAGACTTATCACACGATACCAAACGTGAATTCTTCGAATAATAAATTTTACTTCGACGAGGATGACACGGAAATTACGATACCCGAGGGATCGTACGAGATAGGAGCAATACACGAGTTTTTGAAACGCGCTGTTTCACGGAAACGCCCGCGACGCGTAGCTCCTTCCATCAGCAATCGTACATCGGTCGTAGATATCGCGCAAGAGGAGACCGCTCGCGCGAATGGCGACGAGGGCGATGATGACAACGCGGAGTACGAGGATGATGAGGCTGTAAAATATCCGATAGTGCTCCGTGCTAATTACAACACGATGAAAAGTGAGATCAATTGCGCTTTTAGAGTAAACTTTAGCAAACCAAACAATATTGGATCACTGCTGGGATTCTCGTCGAAGCGTATATTGCAGCCAGGAAAATGGCACCGATCGGACCTACCGATTAATATCATCAATATAAACATTATCCGCGTAGAGTGTAACGTGACCGCGGGTGCGTACAGCAACGGCAAACCCGTTCACACGATACACGAATTTTCTCCGAGCGTGCCGCCAGGATATAAGATATCGGAAACACCGGCGCAGATCATTTACCTGCCAATCATCGCACGGAGCATTACTGATCTAACGGTACGCATCGTGGATCAGGACGGACGATTGCTCGACTTTCGAGGCGAAGAGATCACCGTCAGATTGCACGTACGACAGCGACAGCGATAACGCGCGTGAGTGTGCGCGACATATATGAGATGCTCGTGTTGAACGACTCGGAGCACACGAGAGATAACACTATTTACACTACGGTAGCGGTCAACGATATCGTTCGATCATTGTCATCACCAGCGTTAGGCTACGCTACAAATACGAGAAAGAAACTCACAGCGTCGAACGTTAAATTCTTACAATCTTTGGGATTCGCGGTGCGAAATATCTGAGGAATCATGACCGATATCCTTAACATTGGAAGCGAGCCGGTCTTTGACGATTGCATCGTCAAGATCGAGACTCACACGTACAACGCGTACGCCAACACAACGTTCGAGTATAGCGATGAGATACGAATACCCATACAACAGCAGGATCTGTATACGTTGCCGTGCGAAAGTTTTCTCTACGTCGAAGGAATATTGGCGGTGAACAGAGTAGACGGTGAACCTGATAACGTGGTATTGGCGAATAATGCCGTCGCATTCTTGTTCGATGAGATTCGATACGAACTCGACGGTGTGGAGATTGATCGTAACAGAAACGTAGGAATAACAACAACGCTCAAGAATTACGCGTCGCTGTCTTTGGGCGCGAGTACGATTCTGAAAAACGCTGGCTGGGATATGCTCAATAACGCTGACATCACTTCTACGCGAAGAAACTTTACTTTTCACGTACCGCTCAGCATGCTACTGGGACTTTGCGAGGATTACAAACGCGTGGTGATCAACGCGCGTCATGAATTGATCTTGATACGATCGCGCAATGATAACAATTCCCTAGTGGGAAATCCGACGTTGAATCCTGCTATCAACGTACTCAAGATACAATGGCGAATGCCTCACGTGTTGCTGAACGAGATCAACAAACTGTCGATGCTGCGCGCCTTGGAAAACGGACGATATCTGAATATGAGTTTCCGTTCGTGGGATCTGTACGAGTATCCCCTGTTGCAAAACACGACCAAGCACTCGTGGGCTATCAAGACCGCGACTCAGCTCGAAAAACCGCGATACGTCATCTTTGCTCTGCAGACGGGTCGGAAGAATGTTATGACCAGAGAAATAACAACGTTCGATCATTGCAAATTGACCAACGTGAAACTTTATTTAAACTCTGAATTCTATCCGTACGATGATATGAATTTGGATTTTAGTAAAAACAAATGGGCGATTCTGTACGATATGTATGCACGTTTCAGTAGAGCGTATTACGGACGCGAGCACGTCCAGCCGTGTCTCGATGTCCCGAATTTTCTACAATACGCTCCAATAGTGGTCATCGATTGCTCTCGACAAAACGAATCCGTCAAAAATGCCACCGTTGATGTCAGAATAGAATTCGATTGTATGGAGAATGTACCGCCGAATACCTCAGCGTACTGTCTCATCATACACGATCGCGTTATTCAGTACAACCCGTTGACCAACGTGGTGCGCAAAATTGTCTGAGCGTTCGCGGCAACGTCGAAGAAATTTTTTTCCGATACAATAAAAAAGAGGGGGGAGCAGGGTATAAATCAAAAGTGTCGCGAGACGTCTGCATATTTGCGTGTCATTCTTCTCGAGTAACGCATCAAAGAGAAATCTTATGTCCGTACCAACGTTCGTGGACCTGCAAGGTTTCCTCGTCGGAATGAAATTTGTCGTGAAGGAGGTGGCGGTGCTGCGAAAGGGGACCGTTCTGGCGCATTACATCTTTGAACGCCCCATGCCGTGGAATCTCCTCATGAATTCCGACAAATCATGCGCTACCTGGTTGATCAAAAATCATCATGGATTACGATGGAACGACGGAAACGTGCCGTACAGCATGGTGAAACATCTAATTACATCGGCCGTGCTTGGTATGGAAGAGGATGATGATAATGACGACGAAACGCCGCCGACTCTCGTGTACGTCAAGGGAATCCAGAAACGCGAATGGCTGGTGGATCTGCTCGAAAATTTTGCGAGAAAGAAAATGATCATCGAGACTCTGGATGCTGATTACGAAGACATCGACTCTTTGAACAATATGGATGCCGCTAATACTGTGCGATGCGGAAAACATACGAAGAATTGCGCGTTGCAAAACGTATTTAAAATATTTAACTGATGGTCGAAACACGAGAAAGAAGTGGAATCTTTTTATACAACTTATAAAAATAAATAAATAAATTATACATATATGTACATTACAATGTTTTATTTTATATCTCCTTTCCCATCCACTTCGCATGAATATATATGTAACAGAAAAATAAAGCCTTTCTTCAGGTCACGACGTACGACTTTATTTTCCACTCGAGCGATATACGCAACGTTCGCCTGAACATCGGCGCTCGCTCGCTTCTGTAGTGCGAGACGCGATTTGTTTACGAGCGTGAAAGATGAACCGATATGCCCATCCTAAACTACGATATTTGACTCTTTGTAGAAAGAATCACGGCGCCATTCGGTTATGGTGTCTCGTATTTACAGATCGAGCGAGCGTTCTAGCGGGTTTCTTGCAGCAGTTACGCCTCAGTCTGCAACAGTCGCTCGCCGGTTATATACGCAAGTCGTTCGCGGTGACAGTTTTTTTTGTCAGTTTTTGTGAGTGTGATAGTGTGTGTGTCGAGGGTCTGAGCCGCGGGTGTCATGTACGTAATTACCTCTCCTATAAAGTATAAAGTATGTTTCTTGATCGTGTTGCGATACGATTAAGAACAGGTACTTGATAGGAGACGTAATTACGTAGTACCCGCTGGAGTACCCGGCGCTGAATATTATTATTATCGGGAGAGTTGTCGCGGCCGTTGCCTAAGCCGAGGGGTGTGATAGCAGTGGATTATTACAAGGTGCGAAAAAAAACGTTATGGCACCTCGTATGGGCACGGGGTCGGACCCCGAGATTGTCCCGTTCTTCGGGGTGCCGCCAGAGGCCGAACAATTCATAGAAGAGCCACAACCACAAGTGGACTTGTTACCACCACGGGGCATAGACGTTCATATCCGAGCGCTAACGTACGTTCGGGATCTAGAACATTACGAACGTACGTTAGTGCGACGCCCGGGACGCATTGCGGCCAACGACCCCGACAATGACGAACTCGTCACACGGTTGGTTGCGGCAGGCCTGCGACCCCCGTTTCGAGTCGCTGGACGTGGTTGGGGTCATTTCGGCCATCGCGCCCTTCTTAGTGAGATTGCCCGCTTGCTCGTAATAGGGGTCCCGCAGGCAGTTGGTCGTGGTCGTGGCCGTGATCTTGGTGGCGGTGGTGGCGGTGGTGGTGGTGGTGGTGGTGGTGGACACGGTCGAGGCCGCGGTGGTGGCGGTAATGCTGGTCAAGGTCAAGGTGGTGGCCTAGGCCGCGCTGAGGGGATAAGACGACTGCTGCAAAGATTGCAGCTCGAGCGTCACCCCGTCGGGCGCGGACACGGGCATTCCCCCCCCCAAATTAAGGTAAGAACGAGCGAGGGCGAACGCGGGCGGCGCGGGCGGCGCGGGCGGCGGCGGCGCGGGGCGGCGGCGGCGGCGGCGGCGGCGGCGGCGGCGGCGGCGGCGGCGGCGGCGGCGGCGGCGGCGGCGGCGGCGGCGGCGGCGGCGGCGGCGGCGGCCCTACCCCTAACGCGGTACACCTCCCCCGCGCGGACCCTACGCGACACCCCTCCCCCGCGCGGACCCTACGCGACACCCCTCCCCCGCGCGGACCCTACGCGACACCCCTCCCCCGCGCGGACCCTACGCGGCACCCCTCCCCCGCGCGGACCCTACGCGACACCCCTCCCCCGCGCGGATCCCTACGCGGCACCCCTCCCCCGCGCGGACCCTACGCGACTCTAACGCGGCACCCCTCCCCCGCGTCACGTCAACACCCCTCACCCTCCTTTGTAATATGAGACGCCGCCTGTGCCGTTGTCCACCTCGCCCTCGGTTACCCCCCGCCCCTCACCCCCCCTCATTGCCCCATGGGTCGGAACCGGGATACTCTCCCTACTGTACCCCACCAGCACACGAACGACGGGCAAACGTTTGGAGAACGATTTCTCGTTTGGATCGCGGGTAATCGTCCGCCCTCCGAACCAACCGAACAAAAATCGCCGAGCCGCGCGAAGATGCTCGAGCGAAGGTCGTCTCGCACGCCGCCTGAACGTTGCGAGGTTGTTCGGAATGACCGAATGAATTACCGATATAAAAATATAATACCGATATAAATTAATAATAATAAATAATAAATAATTAATAATTAATAATAATTAATTTAATAGATAATAATAATAATAATTATTAATAATAATTATTATAATTATTATAATAATAATTATTAATAATAATAATAATAATTTATTATTATTAATAATTAATTAATAATATTACTAATATAAAAATTTTCCGTTTCTCTTTACTCCTGCGCGCTTTATTCGCTGCAGTGATTGTGCATGCAAAGCGACGCTGCGAGGGGGACCGAGCCCGATCGTCTATTTACAACTGTCTACAACATTCTTCGAATATTTTTTATGAGAATGTAGTAAATGGTAGAAGTTGTAGATTATTGTAAAAATCACAACTACGATATTTACAACTTTGTACAACATTCTAAGAATATTTTTATGATCAAATGTTAGTTTATTGTAGAAGTTGTACATGTTTATAAAAACAATATATATCAGCCGATTTCGATCAAATTGTTTTGGCATCAAGAGTTGCTTGTTCCTATGTTACCTGTGTTCAAAACTGTAAAAATTTTGTCTAAAATTAAGAGACTATCACCATATGAGAGCATGCAGACAGTCAGCGATTCGATATCGATCGACATCGATTCGATGACTATCTGCATATTTTTATATGGTGAAAATTTTTAGTTTTGAACACAGGTTATAAAGAAGCAACTTTTAATGCCAAAACGATTTGATCGAAATCGGGTAATTTTCGATGTTAATTTTGATGTCGATAAGTCATCGATTCGATATCGAATCGATGACCGACATCAATTTTGTAAGAAATATATATGTATATACATATATATTAAGCCGACCCTATTAAAAGGGTAATAATAATATAGCTGACACCTTCCGTACGTCTGCTAACAATAGGTGTAACATATGTAGACAATACGAAACGTCTTCATCAATCAATGTTGTAGCACAGTGCGGAAGGTGACTGACTCAAGATCCAGGGGTTCCAGGTTCAAATCCAGCGGTGGACGTAAGCAAATTTTCTAAGTACAATATAAATTTATTTAGTTTAGCTTGGACGTAATCAAGATTTTCAGCAATAAAATAATGGTTTACGAGAAGTAAATTTTATATTTTATTTTGTATAATTTATTTTGTATAAATGGACGTCCATGGGACGTACATATTTGGACATTCTGCGGACGTACAGAGTAGTGACAAATGGACGTCCATGGGACGTACATAGAACGTCCGACGGACCTTATTTGGGTTTTGTTTGGACGTCCGAATGTCCAAAAGCGGATGTCCACTGAACATACACTGGACGTCCTTGTGCTATCTGGGCTGTGAACAGTTACGTGTCCAACGTTAAAATGCACGGCCTATCGCACGTGTACTAATCGTAGGATCTCTCAATCATCTCTAAAATGTTTCTCTTCCATTTTGAGCGTTCTAATCCGACGATTACGACCAACATCAACGAATTTTAGTATCAAACCATTACTATTTCAAATCTTCTGGTCTAATCTTCCAAAAGTTTTTTTATCTAGATACAAGTTTTGGATACCGTTCCGCACACAGTCTTTCCGCACACGCACTTGAACAATTCGCTTCACCGTAAATTGAATACATATCGGTATACATATTTCTTACTACTATACCGACAGATTCTTTATGCCACGAATTTTTTACGAGATAAAACAAATACTTTATAATATAAAACAAATGTAACTCGATTTATCGACATTTTCTTTTGTGGCATCATCAAGCGTCTCGCATGCAAATTAGATATTTTTTGCGAAAGAAAAATGTATCGGTATAGTAATAACGAATACGCTGATATGTATTCAATTTATGGTGAAGCTCAGTGTGTAAGTGCGCGTGCGGTAAGACTGTATGCGGAACGGTATCCGAATCGCATGCATCCCCACATCGAATAACTTTTGAACGGTTAGACCAGAGAATTCGGAATAGTAATTGCTTGATGCCGAAACTCGTTGACATTGGTCGCAATCGTCGGATAATGCCTGAAATGGAAGAGAACATCTTAGAGATGGTTGAGGAGGATCCAACGACAAGCACACGTGCAATAGGCCGCGCATTAAATATTGATCACGTAACAGTTCACAGGGTATTGAAAAGTGAATTGCTATACCCATTTCATCGTACAAAAGTACAAGAATTACATGAGAGAGATTACCGTGCTAGAGAAAATTTCTGTCGTTGGCTTCTGCATAATAATGAAGCCGATGAAAATTTCCTGGCAAATATTATGTGGACCGACGAGTCACTGTTTACGCGCACGGGTATGTTTAACTCTCATAATGAGCATTATTATGACGTTATGAACCCATGCGTGACCCGCACGCGTAGCTTTCAACATAGATGGAAGCTAGTAGTGTGTATACACCGGTTCTGGATAACTTGTAGGCGAGAGGGGAGCGGGGCGAGGGGTTTCGGCGGCGCGGGGTACTCCATGCCCGGTGGGCGCGGGGTCCGCGAGGTAAGGGGAGGGTGGCGGCCTACAGCGTGGGTCCGGGGAGGAAGGGGGGAGGGGTCTTAGGCGCGCACTCGTCGGGGGTATGTTTCTAAATGCTACGTCTTGCCCTGCATAAGCGATCATTGATATATTTTACGATCAATTATAGTAACGTTAATGTCCTCTTCACTTTTCTAGAAAGAGATGTTTATCCTAGATTATGTTTCTTTCAAGTATGCACATGCAGTCTGCATCTTTTTGCTCAAAAGAGCCCTTTGTTGGACCATGCCTTTGCGACTATAAAAAATAGCGCGAGCGCCGGTGACAGGCTGCTATAATTTACGATCAATTATCGCCGATGTTCTCTTCATTTTTCTAGAAGGAGACGTTTTATTGATGAGCGTGTCACCATTCGACACGGACATTTCGTAACCCCATTCGGTTAAATTTTTGCGAGCGCATACTAGTTTTAACCGTCGCGTTTTTCTTCATTTTTTCTAGAAAGGGTCGTTTTTTTTTGGAGTCATGTATTGTGCAGGATCCTTCGACCTATTATTGACTCACTAAAGTTAGTATGTCTCTACTGGACGGAAATTGGTCCACCGACCTAAATCTTTATTTTAACTTCTATGATTGTCTTCCACATGCGAAAGGAATAAGATCTCAAATGCTCTCCATATAATTATCATAAATAGTAAATGTCGTAAATGTCAAAACGCATTGTGTTCCCTACTCCAAAAATTTTTCTTGGCTGCCATGACTGTCTTCTTCATAGTGTCCAAGCCACCGAATTCGCACAGTCTTCTCAGCTTTTACACGGTGCAGTTTAAATTAAAAGTAGTTCAGTAAAAATTAAAAAAGTGAAAGCTATAAAAGTTACAAAAGTTGCAAAATAATGGAAGGACAACATTACGTAGAAGAGTACATACAAATTCGATACCCAGCCAGAGGAGTAAGTATATTAAATACAACATTATTTAATATTAAATAATATTTCCTAAAAATGTAAACTAAAAAATATTTTTTAAATTAACGATTGTTTTAATGTTTACAGTGGATATGGGTGGAAAACGTGCCTCAACAAGAGGTATGGATAAGGAATATGGTGAGAGTGCGGATTCCTCGCGAGCAAGTGTGTATAAAAATGGCATTTTTCATATATTTATATAAAAACAGCTTTTTAAATTTTGTATTTCTTTGTTTTCAGCCGCAGGAAGTATGGATAAGGAATATGGTGAGAGTGCGGATTCCTCGCGAGCAAGTGTGTATAAAGAAAAATGACATTTTCATATATTTATATGAAATCTTTTTCAATTTTTTTTTTCAGCCCCAAATACTCCGCGAGGATATCGAAATCCCGGGGTATATTAGCCTTGAGTGGCAGCGGTGGGTCCGTTATTTTAGAAATATTGACCAAGTGAGAAACGAAGAGATGTGGGATTGCAGTGGCAACGTAGACATCTTTGATTTGCAAAAATTATTTGGTGAAGAAGAGTTGATAGACGACGAGCAAGAAGTATGGGTATAAAAATTAAATATAATTCTCGACAAAAATGTAATTTTTTGAATAAATGTTTTATATATGTAGGTATAAACTTGTGTTCTTTCGTCTATCTTCTATTTACCGCCCTCTCTCTCGCTCGCCTTCCTGCCTATGTCACCGTTCGCGTTCTCTTTCTCCCGCTTGCGTCGAGTACGTCTCCCTTTGGTTCAACAAAGGGTATACGACCCGACCGTAACAGTAACCATTTCTCTTTCCCTCTCACTCCCTTTTGAAGAAGAAAAGAAAGAGAACGCGTAGCTCCCGAGCTACAAGAAATCAGAGCACAAATATTAAATACATATATAAAGAAACATTAATAACAGAAAAAAGAAACAATAATAAAAAAAGATAATAAAAAAATATTAATAATGAAAATAAAAAAAGAAACATTAATAAATAAAAGAACCTGCAGCAAGACTCAAACCAGCGATCTCGCGATAATGAAACTAACGCGCTGCCCACCGCGCCACGCTTTCAGTCAAATACTCGTACTTACAATTTTAACCAAATCGGGGAAAGAAACGTCTGGCCCTCCCCATGTAATATTTTGTTAATATTTTAATAATTTTATTAAATTTTTTAAATTTATAATAAATGGTATATAATCATAATTTAAATAGGAATAGAGGAGAAGGAAGTGGAAGGAAAATTAATTTGAAAGTTTCTACCGTGTTATTATACATTTATTTATTCATTAACCTACTACATCGTATCCCCATTTAAACAAGGGATCATATCAGCCACATACATCAATAGGTCTCTCCCACAAAGCATCATACAAAATTTTATCTATAGCATACGCTATTAGTTCACATTCTAATATTGAATTTTTATCACAAACGCTGCGCAAGATTTTAGCGGCGTCATATTTTTCGGAAATGCGATATTTTATTAAGATACTTGCACATTCTCTACATTTCGCATCTACCTCTCTCGCTTGCGGTTCTAGCTTGAGGTATACATTATCGAGACACTGTTCGAGCTCAAATAGAAACAGTACGGTTGACGGCTTCATGTACAAGCATGTGTCGCGTAACGTAAGTTTCACAATATTTTCACCGCGCATTTTAACGAGTTCCATTTTTAGTTCTTGTATGGACAGCGATGAAAATGTGGTTGACTCTATAAGTTTTTCGATGTCCGTGCGTCTTTCCATGATCGTTGTCCATGTTCCATAGGGCATCGTGATCCGGTTTCCTCGGTTGTCGCCAAGAATCAATTCCACAAAGGAATTGCATGTAGGTCTCACGTTGATCCCAATGTCCAAATACTTGTAAGCTGTGGGTGTCAACGCGTATCGTCTGCTGAGTACGTGAACCGCACGACGCTCCGACGAAGTGCTGTAGAAAAAAATAACGCGATTAGTTTTGAAATAATACAATTCGCAAAAGATATAAAAATAGAAGGCTCTATAAATTAAAAACGAAACTTACTTGTTCTCACTCGATGGAGTTTCAGCATTGCGAATCGGCACGTAATAGTTCATGCGTATGCCGCCGCTGTTGCTGCTGCTTCCTTCAGCGGAATACATTTTCTCTCTCGGTTATGACAAGTGAAGCGTTCCTACAAGCGACCGATACGAGACTGATCGTATAAAATTAACAGAGTATCTATACGCGGCAACACCCGCTCTTCTGCAAAATTACAATGTAATGGTGGTGGGGGATTAATGCTTCGCACAGTCCGCGCTCTGGAATTTAGGAGAAGGGAGGAGAAGGCACTTGACACTTAAAAAAAACACAAAGAACGCTAACATCTATCAACCATTAACAACTAATGGGAAAGGAAAAAAGGAAAATAAAACATTGTAAAATTTATATAATTTATCTTTAAAAAGATCACAATTCTCTCTGGCGTTTCAACCACAAGTTAAATATTCTTTAAATACATTTTGTAATGCGCAATTCTTAACACATTGCATAGCATTGACAACATCTAGATTATTTAAAGATTCAGTATCTTTGTAATCCGCATCCAGTCTCGACGACTAGGTTTTCTCTCGAATAATTCTCAATCAGATTTACCAGCCATTCTCATTTTTGACATCCCTTGACGTACACGAGAGTCGACATCTCGTCATCCTTTTCTGCACCAAGCACGACCGATATAATTAGGCGCTTAGCCATGCTGTACGGCACGTTTCCATCTTGCCATCGTAATCCATGGTCAATGGCACGATACCCTTATCTAGGACAATGTAACGATGATTTCATCAAAACAGGTGCAAAATTATAAATTTCACATTTTTTCGTATAGCGCCGATGCACGGCTGCTTCGGTTATACAGAGTAAATCCGCATCTTACCTATGTCTCCTGTTCGCATCTTCTCCCTCACTCGTCTATCTCTCAGGTGTTCTCTTCGCATTCCCCTTCGCATTCGCATATCTCTTCGTGTTCTCTCCCTCGGTATTTTTTAAATATTTTAATAATTTAATTTAATAATTATTGACTTCAATTCTTTTAAATGTATATATCTTACTTATTACAATTAATCTATACCTTACTAATTATTATCATTAAAAAATATAATATACAAATGGTAATAATGTTATTAAAATATTTAAATATATATTTAATTTAATAATTATTTACATTCTTTGATGCATATTATACTTATTACACTTAATCTACATCCTACCAATTATCATTTTTAATAATTGTATTACATTATTTTGCTAATAATAATAAATCTTACTACTAGGGAAGAAAAGCAGGAAAACAAATACATTAATAGAGTTAAGTACATTTTTTAATAAATTTGTTCTCATATATTTTACATATAAGAAACAAATTTGAAATAAAAACAATTTTTAAATTGTATTTTTTATTAATTTTTACTACACTTTGGGTTCACAAACATGCATTCCAAATAATATTTGTAAATTGAAGATATCGTCCTCACCGCTCTGCTCCCATATTAGCTCGTTAGCCTCGCGATTAATTAATCTGAAGTAGCGGGTCCATCTTCGTTCTTCATATTTCATACATCCGCGGATTCTTACGTCTCTGACGTCCTCTCTCGCTCTCATTGCGGTATGTCTCCTATTTGTGTTCTTTCTCTCGCTCGCGTACTCTCTCCCGTGTTCTCTCTCGCTCTCGCTCGCGTATTCCTCCTCACTCGCCTATCTCTCGGGTGTTGTCTTCGCATTCGCCTTCTCCATCATTCGCCTATCTATTTGTGTTCTCTCACTCTCATCGCGGTATTTAATTATATTAATATTGTAGTAATTTTAATTTATAATAAATAATTCATTACTAGGGAAGGAAGCGGAAAAAAGAATAATAAATATATTTTAAAAAGTAAAGGACATTTTAAAAAAAATTTATTTTTTATATTTTTTACAAGAGAACTCTCTCGGAAGCAAACAAATTACTTTCCAGTAAAAGATATTATTCCTAATATTATCCATAAATTTCCAAGAAAAAATGAAATAACAAAACTTAAGAAACAATTTAAAAATAACTTAATTATTTTATTCTTAACTAATTAACAAATTTCTCATTTCTTCTGTTTTCTACATTTATATTAAATATAATTCTTCCTTTCACAATTTTCTAACAATCTCTCGAATTTTTCGAACAATTCCTCATAATCTAAATATCGTTCTACACATTCTCGACGCTTATGTGCAGGCCTTACACGCATTAGCACCTTCTCACAGTTATTGCACCGTCTTCGCGCAAATCCAATGGGCCGCCCTCGAAGCGCGTAGCACTCCTCACATAGTCGCACGCGCGGGGATAGCCATCTCACATGGCTGGACTCGAGTCCGATAATGCATATTTTAACAAATAAATATCTTAACAAATTGTAATATCGGTTGGGGTAGTCCCCGAGGCCGGACCCCGTCCAACAACGTAATCTGGACATCTGCTATTGGTGGCCTCATTTCTATATATTTAAATTTACAAAACGTTTTTTAAACCTACCGTACTGCCCGACGCGCGATAACCCGGCAAGCGGCAGAACAAACTCCTTGCAACATTATACGATGTGAAGGGCGTATGATGTACGTATGATGTACGGTCGATAATACATATGGTATCCCGCTCGCCAATAAAAAAGTATCAGGCTTGAAGGACAAAAAACAAAAATCGTGCAATAATGACAGAATATATAGGGTTTAGAGCAAAGATGTGCGCCCTGCGAGTCGACGGTAAGAAAGACACGAAGAAGGTCAAAGGCGTCAAGAGTAATGTTGTGGCCAGGTCGATAACGTTCGATGATTACACGCGGTGTCTGCACGATAAAATTGAATTGGCGCGACAGCAGTCTCTTATAAGATCAAAGCTGCACAAGGTGTACACCGTGACCGAAACGAAGACAATCACTCTAAATCCGTATGACGATAAGCGTGACATTATATTTGATTCTAACGAGACATTGCCATGGGGAACATTACGAAATGCCTTTATAGACAGAGAGAGTCAGACGAGAGGCTGACTGCGTTCGAGAAGGAAGTGCAAGCGTTACGGACTGCGATAAACGAGCTTCGGCATTCGATTACCGCTGAGTCAGAAACGACAACGAAACAACAATGGACAAACGGACCAATATCGGCTACGAACGATTAAGGGACGGCAACGAACGACAACGCACGGTCCAGGAACGGCTATCGGAGGGCTGTCGAGCGACTAAAGAACAGCTATCAAACAGCTATCAAGCGGCTAACGAACGGCTCAGGAACAGCTATGAGAAGCTAACAAACAGCTATAAACGGTTAGCGGACGACAAAGAACGGCTATTGAAGGACAATAAACAGAAATAAACAGTCATCGAACCACTATCAAACAACTATAGCCGTTCTTTGTCGTCCGCTAACCGTTTATAGCTGTTTGTTAGCTTCTCATAGCTGTTCCTGAGCCGTTCGTTAGCCGCTTGATAGCTGTTTGATAGCTGTTCTTTAGTCGCTCGACAGCCCTCCGATAGCCGTTCCTGGACCGTGCGTTGTCGTTCGTTGCCGTCCCTTAATCGTTCGTAGCCGATATTGGTCCGTTTGTCCATTGTTGTTTCGTTGTCGTTTCTGACTCAGCGGTAATCGAATGCCGAAGCTCGTTTATCGCAGTCCGTAACGCTTGCACTTCCTTCTCGAACGCAGTCAGCCTCTCGTCTGACTCTCTCTGTCTATAAAGGCATTTCGTAATGTTCCCCATGGCAATGTCTCGTTAGAATCAAATATAATGTCACGCTTATCGTCATACGGATTTAGAGTGATTGTCTTCGTTTCGGTCACGGTGTACACCTTGTGCAGCTTTGATCTTATAAGAGACTGCTGTCGCGCCAATTCAATTTTATCGTGCAGACACCGCGTGTAATCATCGAACGTTATCGACCTGGCCACAACATTACTCTTGACGCCTTTGACCTTCTTCGTGTCTTTCTTACCGTCGACTCGCAGGGCGCACATCTTTGCTCTAAACCCTATATATTCTGTCATTATTGCACGATTTTTGTTTTTTGTCCTTCAAGCCTGATACTTTTTTATTGGCGAGCGGGATACCATATGTATTATCGACCGTACATCATACGTACATCATACGCCCTTCACATCGTATAATGTTGCAAGGAGTTTGTTCTGCCGCTTGCCGGGTTATCGCGCGTCGGGCAGTACGGTAGGTTTAAAAAACGTTTTGTAAATTTAAATATATAGAAATGAGGCCACCAATAGCAGATGTCCAGATTACGTTGTTGGACGGGGTCCGGCCTCGGGGACTACCCCAACCGATATTACAATTTGTTAAGATATTTATTTGTTAAAATATGCATTATCGGACTCGAGTCCAGCCATGTGAGATGGCTATCCCCGCGCGTGCGACTATGTGAGGAGTGCTACGCGCTTCGAGGGCGGCCCATTGGATTTGCGCGAAGACGGTGCAATAACTGTGAGAAGGTGCTAATGCGTGTAAGGCCTGCACATAAGCGTCGAGAATGTGTAGAACGATATTTAGATTATGAGGAATTGTTTCGAAAAATTCGAGAGATTGTTAGAAAATTGTGAAAGGAAGAATTATATTTAATATAAATGTAGAAAACAGAAGAAATGAGAAATTTGTTAATTAGTTAAGAATAAAATAATTAAGTTATTTTTAAATTGTTTCTTAAGTTTTGTTATTTCATTTTTCTTGGAAATTTATGGATAATATTAGGAATAATATCTTTTACTGGAAAGTAATTTGTTTGCTTCCGAGAGAGTTCTCTTGTAAAAAATATAAAAAATAAATTTATTTAAAATGTCCTTTACTTTTTAAAATATATTTATTATTCTTTTTTCCGCTTCCTTCCCTAGTAATGAATTATTTATTATAAATTAAAATTACTACAATATTAATATAATTAAATACCGCGATGAGAGTGAGAGAACACAAATAGATAGGCGAATGATGGAGAAGGCGAATGCGAAGACAACACCCGAGAGATAGGCGAGTGAGGAGGAATACGCGAGCGAGAGCGAGAGAGAACACGGGAGAGAGTACGCGAGCGAGAGAAAGAACACAAATAGGAGACATACCGCAATGAGAGCGAGAGAGGACGTCAGAGACGTAAGAATCCGCGGATGTATGAAATATGAAGAACGAAGATGGACCCGCTACTTCAGATTAATTAATCGCGAGGCTAACGAGCTAATATGGGAGCAGAGCGGTGAGGACGATATCTTCAATTTACAAATATTATTTGGAATGCATGTTTGTGAACCCAAAGTGTAGTAAAAATTAATAAAAAATACAATTTAAAAATTGTTTTTATTTCAAATTTGTTTCTTATATGTAAAATATATGAGAACAAATTTATTAAAAAATGTACTTAACTCTATTAATGTATTTGTTTTCCTGCTTTTCTTCCCTAGTAGTAAGATTTATTATTATTAGCAAAATAATGTAATACAATTATTAAAAATGATAATTGGTAGGATGTAGATTAAGTGTAATAAGTATAATATGCATCAAAGAATGTAAATAATTATTAAATTAAATATATATTTAAATATTTTAATAACATTATTACCATTTGTATATTATATTTTTTAATGATAATAATTAGTAAGGTATAGATTAATTGTAATAAGTAAGATATATACATTTAAAAGAATTGAAGTCAATAATTATTAAATTAAATTATTAAAATATTTAAAAAATACCGAGGGAGAGAACACGAAGAGATATGCGAATGCGAAGGGGAATGCGAAGAGAACACCTGAGAGATAGACGAGTGAGGGAGAAGATGCGAACAGGAGACATAGGTAAGATGCGGATTTACTCTGTATAACCGAAGCAGCCGTGCATCGGCGCTATACGAAAAAATGTGAAATTTATAATTTTGCACCTGTTTTGATGAAATCATCGTTACATTGTCCTAGATAAGGGTATCGTGCCATTGACCATGGATTACGATGGCAAGATGGAAACGTGCCGTACAGCATGGCTAAGCGCCTAATTATATCGGTCGTGCTTGGTGCAGAAAAGGATGACGAGATGTCGACTCTCGTGTACGTCAAGGGATGTCAAAAATGAGAATGGCTGGTAAATCTGATTGAGAATTATCCGAGAGAAAACCTAGTCGTCGAGACTGGATGCGGATTACAAAGATACTGAATCTTTAAATAATCTAGATGTTGTCAATGCTATGCAATGTGTTAAGAATTGCGCATTACAAAATGTATTTAAAGAATATTTAACTTGTGGTTGAAACGCCAGAGAGAATTGTGATCTTTTTAAAAATAAATTATATAAATTTTACAATGTTTTATTTTCCTTTTTTTCTTTCCCATTAGTTGTTAATGGTTGATAGATGTTAGCGTTCTTTGTGTTTTTTTTAAGTGTCAAGTGCCTTCTCCTCCCCTCTCCTAAATTCCAGAGCGCGGACTGTGCGAAGCATTAATCCCCCACCACCATTACATTGTAATTTTGCAGAAGAGCGGGTGTTGCCGCGTATAGATACTCTGTTAATTTTATACGATCAGTCTCGTATCGGTCGCTTGTAGGAACGGTTCACTTGTCATAACCGAGAGAGAAAATGTATTCCGCTGAAGGAAGCAGCAGCAACAGCGGCGGCATACGCATGAACTATTACGTGCCGATTCGCAATGCTGAAACTCCATCGAGTGAGAACAAGTAAGTTTCGTTTTTAATTTATAGAGCCTTCTATTTTTATATCTTTTGCGAATTGTATTATTTCAAAACTAATCGCGTTATTTTTTTCTACAGCACTTCGTCGGAGCGTCGTGCGGTTCACGTACTCAGCAGACGATACGCGTTGACACCCACAGCTTACAAGTATTTGGACATTGGGATCAACGTGAGACCTACATGCAATTCCTTTGTGGAATTGATTCTTGGCGACAACCGAGGAAACCGGATCACGATGCCCTATGGAACATGGACAACGATCATGGAAAGACGCACGGACATCGAAAAACTTATAGAGTCAACCACATTTTCATCGCTGTCCATACAAGAACTAAAAATGGAACTCGTTAAAATGCGCGGTGAAAATATTGTGAAACTTACGTTACGCGACACATGCTTGTACATGAAGCCGTCAACCGTACTGTTTCTATTTGAGCTCGAACAGTGTCTCGATAATGTATACCTCAAGCTAGAACCGCAAGCGAGAGAGGTAGATGCGAAATGTAGAGAATGTGCAAGTATCTTAATAAAATATTGCATTTCCGAAAAATATGACGCCGCTAAAATCTTGCGCAGCGTTTGTGATAAAAATTCAATATTAGAATGTGAACTAATAGCGTATGCTATAGATAAAATTTTGTATGATGCTTTGTGGGAGAGACCTATTGATGTATGTGGCTGATATGATCCCTTGTTTAAATGGGGATACGATGTAGTAGGTTAATGAATAAATAAATGTATAATAACACGGTAGAAACTTTCAAATTAATTTTCCTTCCACTTCCTTCTCCTCTATTCCTATTTAAATTATGATTATATACCATTTATTATAAATTTAAAAAATTTAATAAAATTATTAAAATATTAACAAAATATTACATGGGGAGGGCCAGACGTTTCTTTCCCCGATTTGGTTAAAATTGTAAGTACGAGTATTTGACTGAAAGCGTGGCGCGGTGGGCAGCGCGTTAGTTTCATTATCGCGAGATCGCTGGTTTGAGTCTTGCTGCAGGTTTTTTTATTTATTAATGTTTTTTTTTTATTTTCATTATTAATATTTTTTTTATTATCTTTTTTTATTATTGTTTCTTTTTTCTGTTATTAATGTTTCTTTATATATGTATTTAATATTTGTGCTCTGATTTCTTGTAGCTCGGGAGCTACGCGTTCTCTTTCTTTTCTTCTTCAAAAGGGAGTGAGAGGGAAAGAGAAATGGTTACTGTTACGGTCGGGTCGTATACCCTTTGTTGAACCAAAGGGAGACGTACTCGACGCAAGCGGGAGAAAGAGAACGCGAACGGTGACATAGGCAGGAAGGCGAGCGAGAGAGAGGGCGGTAAATAGAAGATAGACGAAAGAACACAAGTTTATACCTACATATATAAAACATTTATTCAAAAAATTACATTTTTGTCGAGAATTATATTTAATTTTTATACCCATACTTCTTGCTCGTCGTCTATCAACTCTTCTTCACCAAATAATTTTTGCAAATCAAAGATGTCTACGTTGCCACTGCAATCCCACATCTCTTCGTTTCTCACTTGGTCAATATTTCTAAAATAACGGACCCACCGCTGCCACTCAAGGCTAATATACCCCGGGATTTCGATATCCTCGCGGAGTATTTGGGGCTGAAAAAAAAAATTGAAAAAGATTTCATATAAATATATGAAAATGTCATTTTTCTTTATACACACTTGCTCGCGAGGAATCCGCACTCTCACCATATTCCTTATCCATACTTCCTGCGGCTGAAAACAAAGAAATACAAAATTTAAAAAGCTGTTTTTATATAAATATATGAAAAATGCCATTTTTATACACACTTGCTCGCGAGGAATCCGCACTCTCACCATATTCCTTATCCATACCTCTTGTTGAGGCACGTTTTCCACCCATATCCACTGTAAACATTAAAACAATCGTTAATTTAAAAAATATTTTTAGTTTACATTTTAGGAAATATTATTTAATATTAAATAATGTTGTATTTAATATACTTACTCCTCTGGCTGGGTATCGAATTTGTATGTACTCTTCTACGTAATGTTGTCCTTCCATTATTTTGCAACTTTTGTAACTTTTATAGCTTTCACTTTTTTAATTTTTACTGAACTACTTTTAATTTAAACTGCACCGTGTAAAAGCTGAGAAGACTGTGCGAATTCGGTGGCTTGGACACTATGAAGAAGACAGTCATGGCAGCCAAGAAAAATTTTTGGAGTAGGGAACACAATGCGTTTTGACATTTACGACATTTACTATTTATGATAATTATATGGAGAGCATTTGAGATCTTATTCCTTTCGCATGTGGAAGACAATCATAGAAGTTAAAATAAAGATTTAGGTCGGTGGACCAATTTCCGTCCAGTAGAGACATACTAACTTTAGTGAGTCAATAATAAGTCGAAGGATCCTGCACAATACATGACTCCAAAAAAAAACGACCCTTTCTAGAAAAAATGAAGAAAAACGCGACGGTTAAAACTAGTATGCGCTCGCAAAAATTTAACCGAATGGGGTTACGAAATGTCCGTGTCGAATGGTGACACGCTCATCAATAAAACGTCTCCTTCTAGAAAAATGAAGAGAACATCGGCGATAATTGATCGTAAATTATAGCAGCCTGTCACCGGCGCTCGCGCTATTTTTTATAGTCGCAAAGGCATGGTCCAACAAAGGGCTCTTTTTAGCAAAAAGATGCAGACTGCATGTGCATACTTGAAAGAAACATAATCTAGGATAAACATCTCTTTCTAGAAAAGTGAAGAGGACATTAACGTTACTATAATTGATCGTAAAATATATCAATGATCGCTTATGCAGGGCAAGACGTAGCATTTAGAAACATACGGTAATTATGCATAAAAGGGGCATCCTCTCCGATTTGTTTGTTATTTTAGTATGTTGTTGGGGATGTCTTCCCGAGTCATTTCATATATATATATAAGGGTCGGACTCAAATAGCTTCGGAGATACAAGCTAAGAAAGGAGGTATTTATGCATAAAAGCGACTCCCTCTCCGATCTGGTTTATTTTTTAATATGTTGTTGTGGATGTTTTCCCAAGTCATTTCATATATATATACAAGGGCCGGACTTAAATAGTTTCGGAAATACAGGCTGAGAAAGGATAAAAATAATAAATACAAAAATAAACGTTTAATGATGATTTATTGAATACTATCATTAGGAATCTGAAGGATTTCAACCAAGTGTGTTCTTTATATGTGCTTCAACTTACAAAGCACATACTTGTAAAGCGCGTCACTAACCTATAGGTTAGTGGCGCGCTTTATAAGTATGTGCTTTGTATGTGCTTCAACTTAGAAAGCACATATTTGTTAAAGCAGAGAACAGGTGGTATATGAAAAGTACATATTTATATGTACGATGAATAGTTGGTATATAAATACCCATCCCTGCATGCGGAGAAGTGCGGCAGTCCCTGTGTAGTACAGCCTGTTTGTTTATGTTTTCAAAGTGGCTCTATTGGTTTGTTTTCGCTCGGATTACCGCATTCTTTGATGCAATGGCTGAAATCTTTCAGATTCCTAATGATAGTGTTGAATAAATCATCATTAAACGTTTATTTTTGTATTTATTATTTTTATCCTTTCTCAGCTTGTATCTCCGAAGCTATTTAAGTCCGACCCTTATATATATATATGAAATGACTCGGGAAGACATCCCCAACAACATATTAAAAAATCAAGCAAATCGGAGAGGATGCCCCTTTTATGCATAATTACCAAACATACCCCCGACAAGTGCGCGCCTAAGACCCCTCCCCCCTTCCTCCCCGGACCCACGCTGTAGGCCGCCACCCTCCCCTTACCCCGCGGACCCCGCGCCCACCGGGCATGGAGTACCCCGCGCCGCCGAAACCCCTCGCCCCGCTCCCCCCTCGCCTACAAGTTATCCAGAACCGGTGTATACACACTACTGAAGCTGAACTACTGGGCAGGGATTTTGGGCGACAGAGTTATCGGTCCCACCCTTCTACCAGACATTTTGACGGTAAAAATATTAAAAATCTCCTAATGCATTCGCAACATGTATCAATATGTATACTAAAGATGTCTTTTATAGGGAAAAACTTACGCTGATTTCCTAACACAACGGCTACCAGATCTTCTGGAAGAAATTCCTCTCTTACAAAGAAGAGTTATGTTTTTCCAGCAAGACGGGGCACCACCGCATGCGTACCGAGGCGTTACTAATTTTTTAAATAAACGTTTTCCCGGTCGTTGGATAGCGCAACATGGACCAATCAGATGCCCCCCCCCCCCCCCCAGCACGGTAAGAAAAGGTTTTAATAAAGATAGGAGAGAAAGATGGATGTAGAAAAAAGTGCATTAATTATACTTTTCATATTGATTGTTAACAGTTCACCCGATCTCACACCATTAGACTATTTTCTTTGGGGACATCTGAAAAAGATTGTATACGCAACAGAGCCCGCTTCACCCGAAGAAGTCATTGAAAGGATGCAAATAGCTGTCCATACTATCGATGGACCGATGTTGCGACGCGTACGAGAAAATTTAATTCTCCGTGCGGAAGCATGCATTGAGGCTCACGGGGCTCATTTCGAAAATTTACTGTAATAAGTCCTCTTTAGGACTATCAATTTCATGCATAACAGTCCTTTCAGGACTACTAATATTTCAAAACGTCAGGAAACTTCTCGTTCGCAAAAATAAATAAAACATACCTTCCCTACGTTCCGCTAATCTGCAAAATATTAAACAGAATATTTTACTTAATATCATAAAAAGAAGATAAATCTTTTTAAGGCAAAGAAGAACAATACGCCGATCTTAAACAAATAATAAATAATAACGCATTCAAGTAACTTGAAATACAGTACAAACGTTTTAGTCTTATTGTTAGTTTAGACTCTCTTCGGTGTAATATTTCGCAATAACCTTAAATCTAATCATCTACAACGCATAAGTAAATGTAAAATCAGTTAATCTAATAATCTACGCATCGAGAACCGCGTTGACTCTCATTGCCCTTTTACATCGTTTGTTTAAATTTCGAGAGTCCTTGAACATTTTATTTATTAAATGTGAAATGTTATCATATTCGAAAAACATATCTCGGCGTTAATGTTGTTAAAAAAGGTTAAACATAAGATAAATCACGTGATAACTGCTGTCTTTTAAATAAAATATAATTGAAAAGTTAGCAGCAATTTGTATATTTTTTCATAAAGATGTAAAATTAACTTATCAGACAGTATAATATCAATCTCTACAGTATATCATCTCGGTGATAATCTACCGTGTCTGGTTTCAGTAAAAAAACAATGCTTATGAGTTAAAATCAGCGCCCGGATTGAAGGCCGATGCTCAAACGTAATGGAAAATGAGTACAGAGACAATATCATGGAGCATCATATAACAAAGTAACACTAATAAATAAATAAAAATAAGTTCACAAAAAAACAGACGGTAAATATGCATATTAGGTCAAACCTCACCGATGGCCTTGACCTTGACATATGTTGTCAAGGTCACCCTCCTGAGTAACCTTCAGAAGGTTTTAGCTGGCGGTCATTGTTTATTAAAATGTTATAAACAAAAAAAGTTTGAAAAATATAGCAGTTATTTTGAGTATTGAAAGGCATAAACGACCTTGACTTTGACATATGTTGTCAAGGTCACCCTTCTGAGTGACCTTTAGAAAGTTTTAGCTGGCGGTCATTGTTCATTAAGAAGTTATAAACAAAAAAAATTTGGTGGGGAAAATTATTTAAAGCAATAAATTGTTGGTATATTGAAGGGAAAGTTATTTAAAGCAGAGAATAGAGAGTATGTGCTTCAACTTACAAAGCACATACTTGTAAAGCGCGTCACTAATCTATAGGTTAATGGCGCGCTTTACAAATGTGTGCTTTGTATGTGCTTCAACTTAGAAAACACATACTTGTAAAGCGCGTCACTAACCTATAGGTTTTGTCAATAACCAACTATTATCTGCTTTAACAAAACTTTAACATGCTTTTGTCATGATTAAAGCAGAGAATACTTGTATTCACACTTTCGAATACATAAAATTGTGTATATATGTACTTTTCAATATACCAACTATTCTCTGCTTTAGATAACTTTCCTTTCAATATACCAACCATTCACTGCTTTAAATAATTTTTTCCACCAAATTTTTTTGTTTATAACTTTTTAATAAACAATGACCGCCAGCTAAAACCTTCTGAAGGTCACTCAGGAAAGTGACCTTGACAACATATGTCAAGGTCAAGGTCATTGGTGAGGTTTGACCTAATATGCATATTTACCAAACAGACTACAGTTGCCATTTTTGTAGGTCTCTTGACAATAAGAAAATGATCATTAGAAAGATTTCCACTAATTTATTTATTAATTTATTTTTTATTTACTACTGTTATTTTGTTATATGATGCTTTATGTTATTTGTGTGTACTCATTTCACCTTGCGCTTGAACCTAGGTCCTAGACCTTCAGTCCGTACGCTGATCTTAACTCATACGCATTGTTCCATTACTGGAACGAGACACGGTAAATTATCACGAGATTGATAGTACACTGTCTGTAAGTAAATTTACATCTTTATAAAAAAACTTTTCCAGTTTCAGCTAATCTTGTAATATTTTTTTATTTAAAAAGCAGCAGTTAGTCACGTGATTTAACAAATGTTCAACCTTTTCTCCGCTGACCTATGAATATGATAACATTTCACTTTTAAGCCCCTTGCACAATGCTAGGCAACAGGCAATAGGAACAGGGAACAGAAATGAAAAACCTTGTATCTATGCAGAATAGACGATGACACAGGCAATAGACACAGAATTTCCGTCACGTTGGAAATTTTGTGCCTATTGCCTGCTGCCAACCATTCATAGCGTTCGAATTTTTAGGTTTGTATTGACGAAATTTTTGTTATTTCCTGTTCCTATTGCCTGTTGCCTGGCATTGTGCAAGGGCTTTTATTCATGCGTTGTTGACGATTAGATTTAAGATTATTGAGAAATGTTACACTGAAGAGGGTCTAAACTATGACAGAAATGTTTGTATTGTGTTTTGTTTTAAGTTATTAAATATGTTATTATTTATTATTCGCTATGAGATCGGCGTTTTGCTCTTATTTGCCTTAAGTTTCAAAAAGATCGTATATCTGGTAAACGTTCTTTATGACTTAGAATAAATCTTTTTTTTCATTAAAAAAATCTATATTTATATTTTTTATTACACTATGTATTTTCTTTTAAGTATGGAATTATTTAAATATCTAATTGTTATAGTAAATTTCTCTTAAACAATTTATTACTTCTGATTGTGAGTAACTGGACAAAACTCTTCGAAAAATTCTGTAAGTGCCTTATTTTATAATTTTAATTAACGAAAGACATCTAACAAAAAACGGATTGTTTAAAATATAATTTTTGTATTTCAAAATGCAGTTTACTTTTGTATTTGTTCAAATTTTTATATGTTGATAGTCTTGGCGAAAGTTCTATCCATTATCAAAATTTTCTGTAAGGTGGTACTTTTAATAGGAGTAACATGTAATTTTTAGTACAAGAAAAAATTATTTCTATTAGGTATTACAATGCGCAAGAATATGTATTGCACGCGACGCGCGCAAAGGCTAATCGCCGCCGCCACGGAGTGGCGGCGAGGCGGGCTTCGCGAGCGTCACGTCGTATGCAATATTCTTATGCATTGTATATATAATAATAGAAATAATTTTTTTTGCTAAAAATCACTTGTTACTCCTGTCAGAAGTACCTTCTTATAGAAAAGTTTGATAACGGATAGAACTTTCGTATGAAAGTTTACATATGAAAATTCAAACAAGTACAAAAAATAAACTGTATTTTACAGTACAAAAATTATTTTCTAAACAATCCGTTTCGTTAGATGTTTGCATTAACTGAAATTAAATTATAAAACGAAGCACTTATTAAATCTTTCTACGAGTTTTGCCCAGTTACTCAGAAGTAGTAAATTTTTAAAAAGAAATTTACTCTAACACAATTAGATGTTTAAATAATCTCATGCTTAAAAGAAAATATTAAAGAGTATTAAAAAATAAAGAGAGATTTTCCGTTATAAGAAAAAAAATTTATCCTCCTTTTATAACGTTATACAAAATTTTCTGTTTAATATTTTGCAGATTACGGAAACGAAGGGAAGGAATGCTTTATTTATCTTTGCAAATAAGAAATTTCCTGATGTTTTGAAATATTAGTAGTCCTGAAAAGGACTGTTTTGCAGTGAATTGCTTGCTCTGAAAAGAGCCGTTGTTAAGTCCTAAAAAAGTCTATTACGCATGAAATTGATAAGAATACAAATATCTGTCCAAACTGTCGATGGACCGATGCTTCAATGCGTACGAGAAAATTTAATTCTTCGTGCCGAAGCATGCATTGTGGTTCGCGGGACTTTTTTTAAAAATTTAATTTAAAAAGTCATTTTCAGGACTAAGAAACTGTTCTTTTTAGGGCTAGCAACTTCATGCGTAGCAGTCCTTTCCAGGATTAAACCGGTTCTTTTCAGAATTAGCAGATCACTGCGAAACAGTCCTTATCAAGGCTATTCATATTTCAAAACAACAGAAAACTTTTTATTCGCAAATATAAATAAAACATTCCTTCTCTACGTTCCCCTAATCTTCAAAATATTAAATATAGAAAAATTCCTGTGTAATATTATAAGAAGAGGATAAATCTTTTTGAAACTTAAGGCAAATAAAATCAAAACGTCGATCTTATAGCGAATAATAAATTATAACGCATTTAATAACTTAAAAACAAAATACAATACATATTGTTTTATTGTAATATTTCACAATAATCTTAAATCGAATCGTTAAGGTAGTCCTTTCGCAGCACCTACTCAAGTAACATGTCAAGTAACAGTCCGTCATGAGGTAATTGAAAACAAACATATTGCAACATCTCAATAATTATAATAATATAAAATATGATTTTAACACGTATGATTTAATCGTATTTAATTATTTACTAATTAAAAAAATATCACAATAGTAGTGCGGTTGGACTCGATTTGGACTCGAGTAACCTACAAATTTGTTATCACGTCTCCGTCTCCGTGTCCCCGTCTATGTTTAACCTCATATATCACAGCAAAACATTCGCTAAGCCTTTATTTTCAAGGTACGGTACGAAATCCGGAAACTTCAAGGAATATTTTAAGACATTAATAATGTATTCATCTAATCGGTAAGTACATGTATTATTCGTTGAAAGCCGATTTGCATCATTCTATCTTTCTCGTTCATTAGATGTAAACAAGGATAGCACGCTCCGCAAACGCAACATTTAGAATGATTTATTTCTTGTAAAGTGTCGTCAACCTCACCTGATTTTTCGTACACATGCCCCTTATTACTGTATATTTAACATATATCAAATTTAAGTACCTATCTAATACTTATTCTCATGAAAGGACTACCTTAACAACGCATAAATAAATATGAAATGTTATTATATTCGTAATACGTAGGTCAGCGGTAAAGTTGTTATAAAAGATTAAACATAAAGTAAATGCGGCCTTTTAAATAAAATAAAATATTACCTGCAATTCGTATAAGTTTTTTAAATATTAATTTCACTTATTTTTAATGTTAATTTTACTTACCAGACAATGTAATATCAGTGTCATGATGATCTACCGTCTAGTCTCAGTAACGAAACAATGCTTATGAGTTAATATCAGCGTACGGACTGAAGGCCTAGACTTAAGCGTAAGGTGAAATGAGTACAGAGAAATATCATGAAGCATCATATAACAAAGTAACACTCGTAAATAAATAAAAATAAGTTAATAAATAAAACAGACTACAGATGTCAATTGTGTGGAAGTTTCTCGACAATAGGCGAATAATCATTAGAAAGATTTTTAATTTACTAGTTTATTTATTTACTTTATATTTTTTTATTTACTAGTGTTATTTTATTATATGATACTTTATGACATTTGTATGTACTCATTTCACCTTGCGCTTCAGCCTAAGCCTTCAATCCGCGCACTGATCTTAACTCATAAGCATTGTTTCATCACTGAAACCAGACATGGTAGATTATCACGAGATTGATATTTCACTGTCTGATAAGTGAATTTTACATCTTTATGAAAAAACTTATACGAATTGCAGCTAACTTTTCAATTTCACTTTATTTAAAACGCAGCAGTTATCACGTAATTTACCTTATGTTCAACCTTTTCCAATAACTTTACCGCTGTCCAATGTCTTATGAATACGATAACATTTCACTTTTATTTATGCGTCTAAACTAAGACAGAAACGTTTGTATTTTATTTTGTTTGAAGTTATTAAACGTGTTATTATTTATTATTAATATAAAAATTAATATTGTTCGCTCGGCGGTTTGCTCTTATTTGCCTTAGGTTTCAAAAAGATTGTACATCTGGACAGCGTTATTCATGACTTAGGATAAATCTTCTTTTCATAAGAGAAGAAATTCTTTTATTTTTGAATACTTTAGCTTTTAATAATATTTTTAACGTATTTCCTTTTAAGTACAAGATTATTTAAATATCTAATTGTCACAGTAAATTCCCCTTAAAAAATTTATTACTTCTGTAACTGGGCAAACCTCGTAGAAAGATTCAATAAGTGCATTGTGTTATAATTTAAATTAAGTTAACGCAAAGATATTTAACGAAACGGATTGTTTAAAAAATAATTTTTGTATTGTAAAATTTTGTATTGTAAAATACACAGTATAATTTTTTGTATTTGTTTTAATTTTCATATGTTAATAATAGTTATGTCTTGGCGAAAGTTTTATCCGTTATCAAAATTTTCTGCAAGGGGATACTTCTGACGAAGAGTAAAAAGTGATTTTTAGTGCAAGAAAAATTTATTTCTATTATTACAATGCGTAAGAATATTGCCTGCGACGCGCGCGAAGGCATAGCGCGGCCGCGGCGGCCGGCCGCGGCCGTGCCGCCGTGCCGCCGCGCGATGCGCGGCGGAGCGCTCACGCACACTATCAGGCGCGCGGCTCACCGACGTTCGCCCGGCTAAAGAACGACGCTGGTTGGACTAACTTTACTCAATGATTACGGCTTTGTTAAGCATTATAGAAAAAAGTGGTTCAGGACTTTTCGACTCAGTTTTTGACAAGGAATACCGCTATGTAGTTAGTGTCCGCTCTTTTAGTAACACCCTGTATATCAATAAATCATCAATTCAAGCATCAATTAGTATTCTGCCCATTACAATGGAAGCAAGTACGATTGAATCCACCCCTGGCTGATATTGCCGAAGACCAATTACAATTGAATCCACCTCCGGCTGATATTACTGAAGACCAATTACAATATGCTGGGAAGGAATTAGATGTGGACGTTGCTCTACAACCATCGTATTTTAAAACTGCAAAATATATAATTCGAAATTAAGGTTGCTACTAAACTGTAAAATTTTCTAATTCATTTTACTTTTTTTTTTATAAAAAATGATTATATATGTAGTATCCGCGTTTTTTCAAAATAGGCGTAGCTTCGCGCTTTCGAAGGGCGTGCGTCACGGCGAGCGGGGACCAGACGGCGAGGCGGTCGACGCTCGTCGTCTGCTCGATGCGATTTTGCTTTTGGCTCTTCGTGTTGCGGCGTGAACGCGCGTGATCGAGTCAGTCGAGTCCGAACTACCAGCGAGCGTTATACTGCACTCTACTGTACACCCATACAATTATATATCTTTTTATAATCCTACATATACGATAATTATATACGAAGCTAGGTTCACATAATAAATGTCATTTTAAGAAGATATTAATACTTTAAGAAGATATTAATTTATAAGAAAAAACTGTAATACACAAAGATTCCGGATATTTTTATTCAAATTTAAGAAAATGGATAATAAAAAAAAAGAAATTGAAGAATTTAGAAAAAGTAAATTAAAAAAAAGATTATTATATTAGGTGTACAACTTTGCTTCCGCCGTTTTTCCCAAAATTTCAGGTTTTATTGTTAAAAAGTGATTACGTATTTATGAATCAAAGTACTGTCCGTCGCTAGCCACTACTTTTCCCCATCTTTCTGGCAATTTTCGGATACCATCTCGAAAAACAATGCGTCTTTTGAGGCGATCCACGAATCGATCCATTTTTATACTTCTTCATAAGAGCGGAAATGCTGATTAGCCAGGCTGTGTGCCATCGATCGAAACAAATAGTAGTCGGAAGGAGCAACGTCTGGAGAGTACGGCGGGTGGGGTAAGACCTCCCATTTCAGCGTTTCCAAGTATGTCTTCACCGGTCTTGCGACATGCGGCCGAGCATTGTCATGCTGGAGGATAACTTTGTCGTGTCTCTCTTGGTACTGTGGCCGTTTCTCCTTCAATGCTCGGCTCAAACACATCAATTGCGTTCGATACCGATCCCCTGTGATGGTTTCACTCGGTTTCAACAGCTCATAATATACCACACCGAGCTGGTCACACCAAATACAGAGCATAATTTTGGCGCCGTGAATATTCGGTCTGGCCGTCGACGTGGAGGCATGCCCGGGCTTATCGTAGTGGACCCATTTTTTTGTCGCCGGTCACAATGCGATGTAGAAACCCCTTCCGATTCTGTCTTTGAAGCAAACAAAGAAACGCCGTTCAACATCTCTCGGCTTCAACTCGTACGGAACCCAATTTCCTTGCTTCTGAATCATTCCCATTGCTTTGAGGCGTTTCGAAATGGCTTGTTGAGTCACTCCTAATGATTCTGCCAATTCTTCTTGCGTTTGGCACGAGTCTTCATCAAGTAATGCCTCCAATTCGGAATCTTCGAAAATTTTCTCTCTTCCACCGCCATGCCGGTCCTCGACGTCAAAATCACCGCTCTTGAGCGTTGAAACTACTCACGACAAGTTCTTTCACTAAGAGCAGCTTCACCGTAAGTACTTGAGAGCATTCGATGAGCCTCAGCCGCAGCCGCAGTTTTTATTCAAATGGAAGCAAAAAATCAAACACTTCCCGCAAATGACGAGAATTTGGCTCGAAACTGACATCTTCGAATCGAGAATAAATTTATAATGCAAACACAAATTCACTAATGTGGTGCTGTCGTTATGGTTGACAGATGTCCAGCTTACTGTGTGA
>JASTWR010001411.1:0-44923 GCA_030770355.1 Harpagoxenus sublaevis
TTTTCTCTACGTTAGAAGGAATCTGGAGAATAAAGAAAAGGAACAACGACGACTCTCAGGCAATGCTTGTAAATAATTGCGTGGCGTTCATTGTTTGATGAAATTCGATATGAACTTACGGGCGTGGAGATTGATCGCATAGAAATGTTTGGAATAGACCAGTACTCTCAAAAAACTATGTATCGCCAAACTTACCGACACCATGCTTCTCTCATGACGGAATCTGGATGGGAACATTTTAATCGACGTATATCTTTCGATATTTTCACAGGATTTTTCGTACCGCTCTCAATCTTATCTGGGCTTTTGCGAGAGATTTCAAACGCGTGTTTGTTAACGCCTCGGATCGTTCTCATTCCCGAATTAATTTTAATATCGAGCGCGTAGCGAACAACAATTGCCATTGTGGGAAATCCTACGACGGAGCCTGAAATCGAATTGTTTAAAGTACAGTGGGCGAATGCCTCACGTTACGTTGAACGAGGGTAAACAAGCTGTCGATGCTGCGCGCCTTGGAAAACGGGCGATATTTGAGTATGAGTTTCCTTTCATGGGATCTGTATGAGCATCCCATGCTGCAGAGCACGACCAGCATTCGTGGGCGGATGTCGTCAGACTGCGGACTCAGCTAGAAAAGCCGCGATACGTCATCTTTGCTCTCCAAACTGGTCGAAAAAATGTTATGTCTCGAGATGCTAGCCGATTCGACCACTGTAACTTGACCAACGTGAAACTTTATTCTAAACTCTGAATTTTATCCGTATGACGACATGAATCTAGACATTGACAAAAACCGATATGCCATCCTGTTTGATATGTATGCACGTTTCCGTAAAACTTATTTACGGATTCGACTGCTTTGAAGAAACGTTGTGCACAGTGGCCACATTCCTGATGCAAGGACCTTTGTTGTCATCGATTGCTCGCGACAGAACGAGTCCGTCAAGAGCGCCACCGTGGATGTGCGAATAGAATTGACTGCAAAGAAAATGTACCCGCAATACTACTACCCGTTGTCTCTATTTGTCTCTTGCATGATCGCGTAATCGAATACAGCCCGTTGTCGAACGTGGTGCGCAAGATCACGTAAATTGCACTGTCTGCAAAATATTTCGATATAAGAGAGACAGATGCATCGCGATAAGGTATAGTACAGATCGCTCCTTCGTTGCGTCAATGATCGTGCCTACGTTTGTCGATCTGCAAGGATTCACCGTCGGGATGAAATTTGTCGTGAAGGAGGTTGCGGGTGCTGCGAAAGGGGACTATCCTGGCACATTACATTTTTACACACCCCATGCCGTGGAGTCTCCTCACAAAATTCGACAAGTCGTGTGCTTCCTGGTTGATTAAAAATCACCATGGGTTACGATGGGAAGACGGAAACGTGCCGTACAACATGGCTAAACGCATAATTACATCAGCCGTGCTTGGTACAGAAGAGGATGATGATGATAAGAGACGCCGCCGACTCTCGTGTACGTCAAGGGATGCCAGAAACTGGAATGGTGGTGGATCTGCTTGAGAATTATGCGAGAAAAACCTGATCGTCGAGACTCTGGACGCGGATCACGAAGACATCGAATCTTTAATAATCTAGATGATACCCAATACTAGCGATGCGGAAAACATGTTAGAATTGCGCATTACAAAATGTATTAAAATTATTTAACTGGTGGTCGCGCCAGAAAGAATTGAAATTTTTTAAAAAAAATAAATTATATGAATTTTACAATGTGTTATGTCCTTTTCCCCTTCCCCATTAGTTGTTAGTGGTTAACAAATGTTTGAAAGATCCGTTGGCTTTCTTTGCGTTTCTTATAACGTTTACTTTTTTCGATTTCTTAGAATTTTTTTAATAACTTCTACGTAAGCAGCGCTGACATTGGCGCTTGAAATGTTGAAGGAAGGGGAATAATCCCTTCCCTTATAATTTTGTTACCAAGAGTCGTACGCGATCGTTACACATGTTCAGACATGTTCAGTTCTTGCATCAGTCACCCGTGTGGAAAGCAGTTCGAATCTTGTAACCAACAGCGATGTACTCCTCTGCGGGAAGCCAGCACAAGTATGAATTATTACGTGCCGATTCCTTGTGAAACTCCATCGAACCAGCCTAATACGTAAGTATACTTTGCATATATTTTTCCAAAACCTATTTTTTTCATAAATCATTTATCTATTTTATTTTTTTTCTACAGTTTCTTCGATAAATCGAAACCTCGTTATACGCCTCGTATCTTGAGCAGACGATTTGCATTGACACCTACAGCTCACAAATATTTGGACATTGGGGTCAGCGTGAGACCTCCACAACGGTTCCTTTGTGGAATTGGTCCTTGGCGACAACCGAGGATTTAAAATCGCGATTCATCATGGAACGTGGACGGTGCTCATCGATAGACGCATGGATGTCGAGCGACTCGTGCAGTCAACTGTCGGTCAGTCGCTGACTATTCAAGATCTAATACTCGAAGTTGTACAAATGCGTGACGATAAACTTGTAAAATTGTCATCGCGCAATAATTATTTGTACATGAAACCTGCAACTATTCTCTTTTTACTCACGCTCGAACACTGCGTCGAGCATGTCTTCCGCGAGCTATATCAGCTTGCGAGAGATGTAGATACAAAGTTCACCGATTTTGCAAGTATTCTACGAAGAAATCGTATTACCGAAAAATGCGATGCCTTTAGTTTCTTGCACAGCTATTACGATCAAACGTCAATTGTAGATTGCGAACTAATAGCGTATGCTATGGATGGACATTATGTATGATGCATCGAGAGAGAAATCTATTGATGTAGTAGGTTAACATGAATAAATGTATAACATATATCTAAATTATTTTTTACTTATTTCAATTGTTCCTTCCACCTCCTTCTCCTCTATTCCTATTTAAATTATGATTATATACCATTTATTATAAATTTAAAAAATTTAATAAAATTATTAAAATATTAACAAAATATTACATGGGGAGGGCCAGACGTTCCTCTCCCCGATTTGGTTAAAATTGTAAGTACGAGTATTCGACTGAAAGCGTGGCGCGGTGGGCAGCGCGTTAGTTTCATAATCGCGAGATCGCTGGTTCGAGTCTTGCTGCAGGTTCTTTTATTTATTAATGTTTTTTTATTTTCATTACTAATATTTTCTTTTTTATTATTTTTTTTTATTATTATTGTTTCTTTTTTCTGTTATTAATGTTTCTTTATATATATATATATTTAATATTTGTGCTCTGATTTCTTGTAGCTCGGGAGCTAAGCGTTCTCTTTCTTTTCTTTTTAAAAGGGAGTGAGAGAGGGAGAGAGAGAGATGGTTACCGTTACGGTCGGGCCGTATACCCCTTGTTGAACCAAAGGGAGACGTACTCGACGCGTGCGGGAGAAAGAAGACGCGAGTGGGAACGAGATGATCGTAATGTGACGTCACGCGGAGGAAGGGGGAGATCTGGGGTTTTGGTGAGCGCGTCAGCACGTTTCATGACGCCATTTTGGTTATGGCATCTTGTTCTCATCGCGGTATATTTCCCGTTCGCGCTCTCTTTCTCCCGCTCGCGTTTTCTTTCTTCCGTTCGCGCATCGCGTGAAATCTGCCATCCGAACATTAGTGGACATGTTAACCGACATTTAAATTTATAATAAAAATATAACAATATTTATTTTTATATCTTAATAATTTAGTAAAATATTTTAATATCTAAATCTAAGAAGGAAAGTAACTGAAAGAATGAACACATGATAAATGTACAATAAAAATTTATTTTAGCATGATATTGTTTTATAAAACAATTTTTTTACAAGATAATTTTTGAAAGATGTTTTTTTATTAAAAAGTAAATTTTATTTTTAAAAACAATTTTTATTTTTATAATAACAAATATTTATTTTTTAATTTTCACCAAACAATGTATTAAGACAAAATATAGTGTGGCGAGCCGACCAGATGTCATCATTATTTTCACGATCCAATCTTCTATTAAATCTAACACTCAGCATTTGATAAAGGTTTAAAAAATACGGGATTCTAATCTGCTCCAGCCTTAACCATCCCTGAAAAAATACATATTAAACATAAATACTAATTTAATGTTAAAATATAAATATAATTATATATGTATGCCAAAACCATTACCTGGTCTCGGCGATCTATCCGTATTCGGACAAGATCGTACACCTGTACTTCCGCAATGGGTTCGTTGTCAACCCACAACCACTAAAAAATAAAAAAAAACACTATGAATTATGTTTCACAGGAAATTTTTTACAATAATCACTATATCACTACTTACCCCACGTACAGGGTAGATAACTTCAATGAAATGTTCTACGTTGTTTTCCATTTTTAAATTTAAATTTTATATAAGTTTTCTTTAGATTATGTATGAACTTCACCGTGTAAACGCTGGGAAGACTGTGCGAATTCGGTGGCTTGGACACTATGAAGAAGGCAGTCATGGTAGCCAAGAAAAATTTTTGGAGTAGGGAATACAATGCGTTTTTTGACATTTACGACATTTACTATTTATGATAATTATATGGAGAGCATTTGAGATCTTATTCCTTTCGCATGTGGAAGACAATCATAGGAGTTAAAAGAAAGATTTAGATCAGTGGACCAATTTCCGTCCAGTAGAGACGTACTAACTTTAGTGAGTCAATAATAGGTCGAAGGATCCTGCACAATACATGACTCCAAAAAAAACGACCCTTTCTAGAAAAAAAATGAAGAAAAACGCGACGGTTAAAACTAGTATGCGCTCGCAAAATTTTAACCGAATGGGGTCACGAAATGTCCGTGTCGAATGGTGACATGCTCGTCGATAAAACGTTTCTTCCAGAAAAATGAAGAGGACATCGGCGCTGCGATAATTGATCGTAAATTATAGCAGCCTGTCACTGGCGCTCGCGCTATTTTTTATAGTCGCAAAGGCATGGTTCGACAAAGGGCTCTTTTGAGCAAAAAATGCAGGCCGCATGTGCATACTTGAAAGAAACATAATCTGTGATAAACATCTCTTTCTAGAAAAGTGAAGAGGACATTAACGTCACTATAATTGATCGTAAAATATATCAATGATCGCTTATGCAGGGCAAGACGCAGCATTTAGAAACATACCCCCGACGGGCGCGCGCCTAAGGCCCCTCCCCCTTTCTCCCCGGACCCACGCTGTAGGCCGCCACCCTCCCCTTACCCCGCGGACCCCCCGCGTCCTAAGTGCATGCTCCCCTCCCTTGCCCCCGCGGACCTCCTCGCCCTAAGTGCACACGCCCCTCCCTTGCCCCGCGGACCACCTCGCCCTAAGTGCACACGCCCCCCTCCCTTGCCCTGCGGACCCCGCGCCCTCCGGGCATGGAGTACCCCGCGGCGCCGAAACCCCTCGCCCCGCTCCCCCCTCGCCCACATTTGGTCGGGAACCGGTGACTCCCTACTACTTATGTAACAGAAAAAATAAAGCCTTTCTTCAGGTCACGACGTACGACTTTAATTTCCACTCGAGCGATATACGCAACGTTCGCCTGAACATCGGCGCTCGCTTCTGTAGTGCGAGACGCGATTTGTTTACGAGCGTGAAAGATGAACCGATATGCCCGTCCTAAACTACGATATTTGACTCTTCGTAGAAAGAATCACGGCGCCATTCGGTTATGGTGTCTCGTGTTTACAGATCGAGCGAGCGTTCTAGCGGGTTTCTTGCCGCAGTTACGCCTCAGTCTGCAACTGTCGCTCGCCGGTTATATACGCAAGTCGTTCGCGGTGACAGTTTTTAAATTTTTTTTAGTCATCAGTTTTTGTTTTGTGTGTGTGTGTGTGTGTGTGTGCATGTGTGTGTATGTGTGCATGGTGGTGGTGGTGGACGCGGCTGGGGTGAACTAGGCTGTCGACGATTACTCCGGGAAATTCTACGATTGCTCGAGCGTCACTCCGTCGGGCTCGGACACGGGCATCCCCCCCTTCCCCCAAATTAAGGTAAAAGCGAACGCGAACGCGAACGCGGGCGGCGCGGGCGGCGCGGGCGGCGCGGGCGGCGCGGCGGGGCGGCGCGGGCGGGCGGCGGAGCGGCGGCGGCGGCGGCGGCGGCGGCGGCGGGCCCTACCCCTAACGCGGTACACCTCCCCCGCGCGGACCCTACGCGACACCCCTCTCCCGCGCGGACCCTACGCGGCACCCCTCTCCCCCGCGGACCCTACGCGACACCCCTCCCCCGCGCGGACCCTACGCGGCACCCCTCCCCCGCGCGGACCCTACGCGGCACCCCTCCCCCGCGCGGACCCTACGCGACTCTAACGCGGCACCCCTCTCCCCGCGTCACGTCAACACCCCTCACCCTCCTTTGTAATATGAGACGCCGCCTGTGCCGTCGTCCACCTCGCCCTCGGTTACCCCCCCCCCGCCCCTCACGTGACGTCATCCCCCTCGCCCTCGGTTACCCCCCTCCCGCCCCTCACCCCCCCTCATTGCCCCATGGGTCAGTACCGGTGTTCTACACCTACTTATAAGTATGTAATATTTGCGTTAAACTTACAGATGTTGAGTTACAAGCGATTTTACCACTAAAAATCGTACTCGAGGAGCGATAATAAATGTTTTAAAAAATTCATATCTCTGTCAATATTGATCGTATCAAAAAAAAATAAAAATGGAAATTGTTCGTAATTAAATTGTCTACAACTTTTATTTGAACAATTTTTTTATTCGAGTCGCTATTTTCGAACTATCAATAAAAAATGCGCGACGCGCTGACGTGTTTTCCATTTCTCATGAAATACGAAGTATTTCAAAAAAATCTCGATCGACTGAAATTGGTCGTACAAAATTTTTGTAGAGACCTTTTTTGTGTGAAATTTTATTCTCTACAACTTTCACATTTTGACTTTTTTCCCTAATTGTGATACTTTTCGAGTTATTAGCAAAAAACCAATTTTTGGCACCCTTTTTGCACCCCCATTTTTGCTACAACAATGGTACGGGGGTGGGCTTTTAGTACCTTCATTACAACCCCAAAAGACACACTTCCACGCTAGTTTCAGCGCTGGTAGTATTATTTCCAATCAAAATGCTCATTTGACTGGGCTAAAGTACATGTATTATTCGTTGAAAGCGCGGCCGTGGCGATTTACATCTTTCTATCTTTCTCGTTCATTAGATGTAAACAAGGATAGAATGACAATAGTATGCTCCGCGAACGCACAATTAGAATGATTTATTTCTTGTACAGTGTCGATAACCTCACCTGATTTTTCGTACACATGCCCATTATTACTGTATATTTAACATATATCAAATTTAGGTACCTATCTAATACTTATTCTCATGAAAGGACTACCTTAAGTCAGTCGTGTAAGGACACCGGTTCCGTCAACATATTTTGCCTCGAGTAAAATCGGCATTGTTCAGCCGTAGTTCCTGCGCTAGGAGAAAGAGCCGTGAGTCGAATGTGATACAGCGCATTGCAGTCAGATTGGAGTAGGCGGTGTTAAAACTGGAGTAATAAAGACTGGAGTTTAGTGTAAAACGCTTAAGTGATTTAACGCTCCTTTTCCCGAGGTCCTTCCAAGTTTAAAGTGTTCGTGGTCGAGGCAAGAGGCTCGTGAGCTGTCGGAGAGCCTGGCACGAACAAATGGTCCTTTGAGCCGAATCTCGCGACCCGGCAGACTTAGTGGAAAACTCAGTGTTGACAACGGCTATTTTGCCGCGTGGCTGGTTGGTTCACTTAATGGCGGACAGTGCGTGAGAAGGAGGTAGAGACAAGTAAGCTTTCGCTACCAAGTCGGGCGCACGTGGCCGCGAAAGAACGAGCGGCGTGCTAGCCCGCGTGAAGGCGGAAGCGAGCGCGCCTAAAGGAGTGAGTGCGTCGGTGAATGCTAACGACCGTAGGAGGACCGAGTGATCCTTGTTCGCCATCTTCACCGCTTCCCGGCCTTGGTGACGTCAGCGGGAAGAACTGCGCGTGCAACACGCCGCACAGTGGTTCAAACGCGCAAGATTCTGTTCAAAATAGGCTACAGGTCGTATTTCTTAACCAATTTGTATGTTTCTTGAACAGAAATACTCGGAAATAAATATTAAAGAGAACTGTCGGAGCCAATTTTGGAATTTCTTTCTTAGTGCAAAAATATTTAAATAAATAAAGTAAGAAATTAGCACCTTTCCACTAAATTATTTTTTATCTGGCTACAAGCTACTTTAACAACCTCACTATCGATGAAAATAAATACTATCCCATCATAAAAAAAGAAATAATTCAATAAACATTTAACTTAATTTTTATAAACATTATTGAAACAAATTATGGATCTCCGCGCTTTTTCACAAAAATAATTAGTTTATTAACTTGATTGACCAAAAATTACTATAATAATGATGGTTTTTTACAAAACTTGATTCTAAACTAACAATGTCTACTGTTATAAACAATCAAATAAACAAATAGTGATTTTTAGGTAACTTATTACAGATTACTTTTTATATTTGAATCAATTACATGTAGAATTATACACAAATTGATATTAGAATATGGAATTATGTTAACAATATAAATTTGTTTGTTCTCAAATGAGGAAGGTTTCGATATGCTTATGGTGTTGGGTGAATGTCATCAAAAATTATCGGGAAGCCGAGCGTTTGTACAGAGAGAGGTTTCCGCAACGTGTCCCTCAGTCTCGGAAAGTTTTTAAACGTCTGGCCTTTCGGGTTCGAACAACTGGTGAGCTCCAGCCTCAACACAATCGAAATCAGAGAATTAGGCAATGACAAACCTTTGCTGATGACAAACCAAAACTAAACTGAATGGTCTTCGACATCACACATTACAATGTCGACAATCAAAAACATTTCGGTGTCAACAGTTCAAAAAACTAGCGCGGAAACGTTTCGAGCACTTGTAAATTTGCACACATTAAAATGAATTTTTCTTGAAGCTTGTAAGAGATAATTAAAAAAAGTTTTAGCAAAAGTTGTTTCTTTTTCAAAGCTCTATCCAATGATACCCCACTTGACCCATGTTCCTATTTGAAATTTTTAAACTGACCCCACCTACACCAATTTTAGGTTTCCCCAAAAAAATAGAATCATCACCAATGATTACTGTGGGTGCCTATTAGTAATGAACATTTTTTTTAACTTCCTGCGACGTCACATTTCTGAGAAAAACGGCTAGCACGGGTTGTCGGAAACACCCTATATATGTATATGTCGCAGGCTTATTGCAAAATCAGTCTTTTTGCAAAAAGGCTAGCCTTTTTGCGAAATGCCGGCATTTTGCGAGAGCATTTGATCGTTTCTTTAATAAGACTAACGTATTTTAGACTTTTTGCAAAGTGCCTAGCCTAGCACCAGCCTATGTGTGCCAAAAAGCCTAAAGTGCGTTCAGTCTTATTGGAAAACGATCAGTGCTTCGCAAAATGCCGACCTTTCGCAAAGAGGCTAGTCTTTTTGCAAAAGGGCTGATTTTGCAATAAACCTGCGACATATACATTATATATACATTATATACATTATATACATTATATACATTATATACATTATATACATTATATACATTATATATACATTATATACATTATATACATTATATACATTATACTAAAAGGATGTTACTAAAAGACCGTCCACTAACTACATAGCGGTATTCCTTGTCAAAAACTGAATCGAAAAGTCCTGAAACATTTTTTTCTATAATGCTTAACAGACCAGTAATCATTTAGTAAAGTCAGTCCAACCAGCGCCGTTCTTTAGCCGGGCGCACGTCGGTGAGCCGCGCGCTTGATAGAGTACGTGAGCGCTCCGCCGCGCGCGGCGGCACGGCGGCACGGCCGGCGGCCGCGCTATGCCTTCGCGCGCGTCCGCGTCGCATGCAATATTCTAACGCATTGTAATAATAGAAATAATTTTTTCTAGCACTAAAAATCACTTGTTACTCCTGTCAGAAGTACCTCCTAGCAGAAATTTTTGATAACGGATAAAACTTTCGCCAAGACATAACACATAACCATTATCAACTGTCACGGGTTTTTCGGCCGGATCAAAGGGACGCTAAGAGAGTCGGCTAATAGGCCTCTCGGGATAATCCCTTGCGCGAGTCAGGCGGTTCTCAAATAAATCTGTTGGGCGCCAGACGCGACGTCCTCGCGTCCACTAATCGTTCGACAATCTCTAACGCGAACTCGCGAAAACCATAGCCTGTCGCACGAGGGGCCAGCCGGCTCGACCTAACGGCAGAGGGGCAGGGTAGAGGCAGGGCAGCGCAGTGTCGTTACACAAACACAAAAGAATTCCACGTAAATCACCAAACGTTTAATGAACAATAAGTCTCGTTTATTTAAAGAAAGTTAAATAATCAGAGTATTAAATTTTGAACAGTCTGTAATTAACAGTTTTGATTAATTCGGTTGAACAATAATTTCGCGGGAGAGAATATTACAAACAGTCAGAGTTGATTATATTGAGCGGTCGTCCCGGTACAGAAATGTCAGCCAGGCAATGACAAAAAATAAGTGAACGTCGGTTGGTATTGTTCGAAAGCAAGGGCTGACCGGGGAAAATATCGTAAATGAAAGACTAAACAGAGCAATGGGTGATTCGAACAGTATCGGAAAAGATCGCGAGTAACTAATACGCGGTATAGGAAACGTAAAACCGAGCGTTATTCATAACGGAGAAATCGGCAGTATAATATTAAGACGTATAGTTCGACAAACAGGCTTGTCGCGAGAACAAAACTTAAATCCAATCAATTCGAAAAACAGACTTATCGCAAAGATAAAACGTGAATCTAAATAGTTCGATACACAGGCTTATCGCGGACACAAAACGCAGATCTAATTGATTCGACCAACGGACTGATTGCGGAAACAAAACTTAAATCTAACTTATTACTAACGCCACTAAATCGTTAAATATTATTGCGAGAAGGGAATCGACAAGTTACGCGCGATACAATCTACGGGCGGCACCCCGCTGGGCGCGCCGGAATTCGCTCGCAAAAACAACAAGGAAAATATAATGCGACGCACGAAGTTCGTCGGTCGGTCGCTCGCACAAACGCAGGTACGCTAACGCGGGTTCGAAATTACTCGCGACACCCCTATCACAATTAACGCAACGCCAAACGGTTCATACGCGACGATTAAGGAGGTTCGAGCATTACTTGTGAGTCAAAAATGCGATGGAAATAAATGTCATTACAACGATCTCGAATTATATGCAATATTAGTATAATGAATTGTGGATGCTACTTACGTGCTATATTCTTCGTAAATTATTAGCGTATAGAATATTAACAAACATATACTAAGGTATGAGAGCGTCAACGACTCGGGAATCGCTTATTTGGCCAACATTATAAGTTAGAACATGTCACTTTGTGACAATAAGCTTTCTATATTCGAAAGCCATTGTAGAGCCTTAATTTTTTTATATGATTTACATAAACACTTTACACAAATAATCGCAAAATTTGAGCAATATTGACCGTATAGTTTTTCTGTAATATTATTCAGAAGTTGACCACTTTTAGTCTACCCTTATGGAGAAAGTCGCTCCGAGGTAGATTATCACTGGTTTAGTACACACTTAGCCACCTGAGGACTTTGAAAAACTAGCATTTGATAGATGAAACATCAAGGATTGTGTAAAGACTTTAAAAATAGGACTTTACCGTGTGGATTGAAGGCTATACTGTCACAAAGTTTAGATCCTAGCCTAGAATGTTGGATAATAAGCGATTCCCGAGTCGTTGACGCTCTCATACCCCGGCATATGTTTGTTAAATATTCAATACAATAATAATTTACGAAGAATATAGCACGTAAGTAGCATCCACAATTCATTATACTAATATTGCAAATAATTCGGGATCACTGTAATGACATTTATTTCAATCGCATTTTTGACTCACAAGTAATGCTCGAACCTCCTTAAACAATGATTTCGCCCGAATCGCAAACAACGACGTCACGATGGTCTCTACGCAATACGCGGGCAGGTACCCCGCAGGGCCACTCTCCGGCGATACGCGATAAAGGAGCGCCGATGCGACTCCCCGAGAACAATTCGACGACACTCGTCAATACCCGAAAACTCGGAAAACCGACACGAAACGCGAGATTCTACCTCCGTCGGGTGTCGCAATTTTCACGGTCGCGGCGACCGCCGCACGATCTCGCGACCCCGCGGTCGCGATCCCCAGGAGGCCGAATTACGCGATTTATCGCGGAAAACCCTACAGCGCACGGTTCCGTCGTCGCGAGGCCCCTCGCGTCCGCCACCGCCCGCCTCCACCAAAATCGAGTACTCGCGAAATCCGGTCGCGAGTCGAAGTTTTTGCGAGACTAATTATGCCGTTTCCGGCCACTTTTTCCGCCGTGTCCGGCGTACGTCGCGTCCAACGATTTGCACTAACACCAAATATCCCGAAAAGAACACGCGTTCGCGATACGCGATATCACACGAGAGCGGCGGGTCGGGGCGGAACGAACACGGCACTCGCGGCTTTCCCGTGGCTGCTGACACAATAATTAAGTGCGGAAACCTCACCGGTTCCACTGACCCCTCCGACGTCGTCGGGTCCTCGTCACAGGACGCTGGGGCGGTCTGCTCCTCGGCGACACACACTCGCACGCAATACTTATTGCGGAAATTTCGCGAAAACAATTCTGCGCGAGACGACTATCTGCTTCGGCGGACGACCCAGAAGATATCGAGATGACGTGCTCGATGCGTAAGTCGAACGCTCGCCCCTCTCTCGGGGTTGTGCGATGTCCTTGTGCGACTCTGCGACCAATGGGGCTGAGCGCGTCGCGGATTACGCGGGCACCGGCGTCGATCCTGCGGGGGCCCTCGGCGCCCTCTCAATCTCCCAATTTTTCCGACCTTCTTGCCCTGTGCACCGAGCGCTCGGGTCGTGTTCCCCTCGAGGAAGGGCCTCCTCTGTGGACCCCGGAAACGCTGGCCAGGCGCTTCGGGTCTGTCCTGACGTTCCGGAGGCAGGTCCTGGCGTCCGGACTCTCCTCCTCGGAGATCAGGGGCCTGTTATCGCCCCGTCGACCCTGAGTGCCACGCGTGTCCGTCGCGTGCCCCCACGATGTCGCCTTGCCTCGTCGCCCTTGCGTCGCCCAGTCCCTCATCCTGGCTGTCGACTTTCGCATTCTTCCTGGTTGTTCTGGTCGCGGTGCCTCGGTCAGGTGCTACGTTTGCATACAAAAATAAATAACAATAAGTAAACGTAAGCGCTTTATTTCCGGAGGCCCCCTGGAGATTCCGCGGTCGCTCTCCTGGGTCGTCCGCAGGCGCGAACCCGCGCCCTGTGACGGAGGCGGGGGGCTGCCACGCGCGGCGAACCGTCACGTCACACAACATATGAAAATTTAAACAAATGCAAAAAAGTTTACTGTATATTTTACAATACAAAATTTTACAATACAAAAATTATTGTCTAAACAATCCGTTTCGTTAGATATCTACGCGTTAACTTAAATTAAATTATGAGATAAAGCACTTATTGAATCTTTCTACGAATTTTGCCGAGAAGCCTTTACTTGCGCACAATACAATTGGATACGTTGCAATTGCACACCGTGCTATTAGACACAAAAAATTGCGCATCGTTCGATTGGACACAGTTCAATTGCGCACAGTTCTATTGCGCACAGTTCAATCGTGCACAGTTCAATCGCGCACCGTTCGATCGAGCACCGTTCAATCGCGCACCGTTCAATCGCGCACCTTTCAATCGCGCACCGTTCATTTACGCACCGTTCAATCGCGCACCGATCAATCGCGTACCGTTCAATCGCGCACCATTCAATCGCTCACAGTTCTATTACGCACATGGTGTACACACACACACACACACACACACGCGGGGGGTGCAAGGGGGCCTTCGGCCCCTTCTCCTGCAACCCCTCCGTCGGCTGGGTGGACCTCGCTTTATGAGAACTGTGCGCAATTGATTATGGGCAATTAAACATGTGCGCGATTGAACGGTGCGCGATTGAACGGTGTGCGATTGAACGGTGCGCAATTAAACGGTGCGCGATTGAACGGTGCGCGATTGAACGGTGCACGATTGAACGGTGCGTAATAGAACTGTGCGCAATTGAACCGTGTACAATTGAACAGTGCTCAACTTTCTATGTGTAATAGCACGGTGTGCAATTGCAACGTGTGCAAATGTACTGTGCGCCAGTGAACCTCTCCCATTTTGCCCATTTACTCAGAAGTAATAAATTTTTTAAGAGGAATTTACTTTAGCAATTAGATATTTAAGTAATCTCGTACTTAAAAGAAAATACATTAAAAATATTATAAAAATAAAATACTAAAGAATAAAAAGACATTTCCTCTTTTATGAGAAAAAGATTTATCCTAAGACATGAATAACGCTGTCCAGGTGTACAATATTTTTGAAACTCAAGGCAAATAAGAGCAAAACGTCGAGCGAACAACATTAATTCTTATAGCAAATAATAATTAATAACACGTTTAATAACTTAAAACATTAATACAATACAAACGTTTCTGTCTTACAATTAGTTTAGACCCTCTCCAGTGTAACATTTCGCAATAATTTTAAATCTAATCGTCAACAATGCATAAATAAAAGTGAAATGTTATCGTATTCGTAAAACATTGGTCAGCGGTAAAGTTGTTAAAAAAGGTTGAACGTAAGGTAAATCACGTGATAACTGCTGCCTTTTAAATAAAATAAAATTGTAAAAAATAATAAAAACGGCCAATCTACGAGCAATAAAAGGTTCTTATTTAAAAAGAAAACACATAAAAATGTTTACAGTATCGCAATCGCAATATAAATTTGTTTACGTTTCGGCCTAACTTGGCCTTCCTCAGAACAATGTCTGTTACATTTAAAATTAAAGTCAAATCGAAATTAACATATAGGACACCGACTTAAATCTTGCGTGTACAATTATAATATGTATGGTCCATGACCGACCATGAGTCAAAGGGTTAAAGAAACACGACGAAAAGTTAACGCCAACGCTCGCGAGTGAGCATTCCGCAATCTCATAATCACCGCTCCTCGCTGTAGCTCACACATGTGTGTCTGATAGTTTAACTTCCGTGGTACATGCAACTTAGTGACCACTAAACAGAATGATCCCCGTAAGAATTGTGGAAAGTTAAAAAATATAAAATAGACTCACATAAGCTGCCCGTACAATAAGCTATTAACTAATGGGATTTTTACAATTCAAAAATAATCGACTGTGGTTGGTCAATAGCTTACTGCTTACATCTTACAACCTCTATGTAGAATAACCTTTAGACGTCCGCGTCGTCGATAAATATTCCGTCCGCATCGCCGCGTCCGAACACTTTGAACGAAGTGCATGATGAGTGCTAGAATGACAGAGTTCGCGCCTTGCGGATGGCTGGTTCCTGGGATACACCCTGAGCGAGGATGGCGAGGTTATGTCTATCGTACGTATTATCACTCTTTCTCGCGGTCACGCTTGCGTTCCCCGCTCGCGTTCCCCGTTCGCGTTGCCCGTTCGCGTTGCCCGTTCGCGTTTCCCGCTCGCGTTCTCTCTCTCTCTCTCTCTCTCTCTCTCTCTCTCTCTCTCTCTGTCTCTCTGTCTCTCTCTCTCTAATAATAACTATCGAATATATATAATAAAATTAAATCTAAATATTTTTTTATATTATAACACAAAAAAATTATATCTGCCAGTAACATCCTTAATTAAATGTGCAGTGTAGTTTGTATTTTATAAATCATTTAAAAAATTAAGACATAAAATATGAATATATCACGCAAAGTCACGAGCAAAGTCAAGTTTGTCGAGAGCATGCAGTGTTTTGCTATACATAAATTTTGTTGAAAAAAAAACTACTGATTTGTTACAGGATTTGGCATATATGTGCAATGTTGTTGGCAGAATGTTAGGTAGTAGATAATATATGTATAGTAAAATAAAGCAATTAATAATTTATAAGTAGGTACAGCTTGACAATACCATATAATTCGATGCAGATTAGCGACAGAAACAGCAGAATCTACGTTCGACAATGTCAATTTACTTCTAATTTGTTGTTAGATATAAAATATTAGACAGCTCCTCCGACTGTATCTCCTCTATCTCCATAATATTTGTTTATATATGTATATGTTCGGGATTCACCGTTCAAGCGTCCGTATTTTCGGGATCCTATTTTCGCGTCGCGGGATACCGCGAGATTTGACAACGTCGCGGCAGTCGTGTTGACAGCCGCGCGTACAAAAGCTCCACGAGTCGGTCACGCTCCCAACTTCCTGAGTCGCGTGGTTTTTGCGTCCGGCGTTCTGCGTGCCGATCCGGAGAGTTCAGTTCGAGTATTGCGAGCGAGCAAGGCGAAGCGAATACCAAATCGTATACGAGTGCGAGGATTGTGCCTTCCGACGCCCTATAATCAGCTCCAGTTTCGAGTCTTTCCGCTCTCGCTATTTGTTCGATCTCGATCTCCGCGAGCGCGAATCTAGCGTGTCGGCGTGCTTATCCCAAGTCCCATAGTTATTCGCGGTGCAAGATTTTCGTGACCTCCGCGTCAAGATTTCCGCTTCAGTGGTTCGCACGCCAAGACATTGTGCTCGCGTATTTATTTGTCGATCATCGCCCTCAAGGACATTAAGTATTCGGGCTTATTAATCGCAAAGCGGTACAGTGATGCGTATTGCATTGTGCTTGCGGCTATTGATATGCAATCACGCCTGTACGGACATAGTTTCCGAGTGACGTTTTGCGTTCTACTATATTAGAGGTGCTCATGGCCCTCGCGTCGATACTGAGTTGTAACCATTTCTTTTGTTGACATTTTGATAAATATATTACTTGACTGTTAATACGCGCGAGTGATTATTGAGAGTGCCCGCTTCACCGTCGAGCCTTCCGACAAGGTGATCCCAGTGATCCTCATTTAAACCCGAACAGTATATAACTAAATATCTTAAAAATAATCGTTTTTTTGTCACTTATTAATTAATTAACTAATGTTTTGAAATGAAATTTTTCATACATATCCTTTAACTTATTATACCAAAAATATCTTATCTAATAACAAATTAACAGTAAATTGGCATTGTCGAACGTAGATTCTGCTGTTTCTGTCCTATATAATCTGCATCGAATTATATAGGACTGTCAAACTCTACTTATAAATTATTAATTGCCTTATTTCGTTAAAACTTTACTATACATATATTATCTATTATAACATTCTGCCAATAGCATTGTACATGCCAAATTCTGTATCAAATCTATTTTTCTTTCGACATAATTTATTTATAGCAAACACTTTGCATAATGTGCTCTCGACAAACTTGACTTTGCCTGATATATTCATATTTGTGTCTTAATTTTTAAGATGATTTATAAATTTATACAAACTACACTGCACATTTAAGGATGTCAAACTCTCAGATATAATTCTTATAAGTTATAATACAAAAAATATTTACATTTGATTTTATTAGACATAAATGTCGATGTCGATAGACATTATGGCGTTCGATGTATCTGTAACTACAAAAAAGGGTGATATCTGTACAAAATTACCTTTTACAAAAAAGTAAAAAAAGGCGCCAAGCACGCGTGGTGTACCTTGAAAAAATCGAAGTAGTTATCTTTGTACCTCCAAAAAAACCAAATAATATCTTTATCTTGAAAAAATCGAAGTAATATATTTGTACCTCGAAAAAACCTAAGTAACAAGTGGTACACGTAGTTATCTTTGTACCTCGAAAAAATCCAAGTAATATCTTTACCTTGAAAAAATCGAAGCAATATACAGGGTGTTTTAAAATTAAGTGCATTAAATTTGTGTAATGAAAGAAGAAATCAATACAAGCATTTTAAGTATAGGAACCATGGGTCGGCGACGCTTCGTTACGGCGTTATAAGCGTATAAACTAAATCGTCACAAGTACTACGCCCGCGTTGTAGTTTGTTTGCCTCTCGTTTGTTTACTTCTCAAGGTGCTTGCAAGTTCTTTCTTTCTCTTTCCTCGTGTTTTCTCAGCCAAGCTGTAGTGATCACGTTGTCAGTCGAGATGTGCTACTTACAGTGAGAAACGAGTAGCTGGTGATAAACGAGTAGCTTTATTTTCTTTGAAATAATCATGAACCGCCACAATGGATACACTTGGGAGGAACTCGCAGACATACACTTAACTTTCGGCGCTGCTGGAGGCAACTGTGCGCTCGCTCAGAGGATGTATCAAGAAAGATACCCGAACAGAAGACTGCCGAACCGGAGGACTTTTGTTAACGTTGATCTACGTCTGAGGGAAACGGGATCATTGCAATCGAGGATGTACAACGCTGGGAGGAATAGGTCAACACGTACTCCACAGTTTTAGGAAGAGGTATTAGAGCGATTTGAAGATAATCCATCAACAAGTACTAGAATTGTTGCACGCGAGCTCCATGTTAATAACAGTCTCGTTTGGAATATTGTCCATGACAATTTGCTTCATCCGTTTCATCGGCAAAAGGTGCAAGCTCTTCGCCCCGATAATTTTCCGGCTCGTGTTGCCTTTGTTAATTGGTTTCTGCAATAAAGAGCTCTCCAACCTGAATTTCCAGCTCGTGTTTTGTTTACCGACGAAGCAAGCTTCACGCGTGAAGCCATCGTTAACACTCACAACAGTCATGTGTGGGCTGAAGATAATCCACATGCCACTTTAATTCGTGGTCACCAAGAACGTTTTACGGTGAACGTGTGGGCGGGAATACTTAATGATTTCTTAATCGGGCCCTACCTTATGCCTTTCAGACTTAATGGGCGCAATTCTGGTATTCCTGCAGCAAGTCCTGCCGGAACTTGTGGAAGATGTACCGCTCGCAATTAGAAGGTCATGCGGTTTCAGCACGACGGTGCTCCACCGCACTTTACGGCTGAAGTACGCAATCACCTGACAGATACTTTCGGCGACAGATGGATTGGGCGGGGTGAACCCGTTACGTGGCCTGCAAAATCACCAGATTTAACGCCTCTCGATTTATTCTTCTGGGGTGCAATGAAAAGTATGATTTATTCTGAACAAGTCGAATCTGAGGAGGATCTGGTCGCTCGCATCGTTGAGGCATCTGAAAACCATCCGACACATGCCTGAAATATTCCAAAGAACGCGGCAGTCATTGCTCCGTTGCTATGACTTTTGCCGTAACATTGGCGGTCGTAACTTTGAACATTTACTGTAAACATGCCAAATTAACAGAATAAAATAATTGCATCGCAGACGTTATGACGATTTAGTTTAAACGCCCATAACGCCGTAACAAAGCGTCGCCGACCCATGGTTCCTATACTTAAAATGCTTGTATTGATTGCTTCTTTCATTACACAAATTTAATGCACTTAACTTTACAACACCCTGTATTTATTACAAAAAAAAGAAATGATATCGTTAAATTGCGCCAATTGAATATACAGGGTGTCACTTAATTCGCGCCCACTATTTACAGTGATATTTCTCATGAAAAACTGAGTCGAAAAGTCCTGAATCATTTTTTTCGAATTATGCTTAGAAAAGTAATTATTATTAATTAAAGATTAGCCAGTCAGCATCGCTTTTTAAACGGACGCACGTTCGTGAGCCGCGCATCTACTAGTATGCGTGAGCGAGCCGCCGCGCCGCCGCTCGCTCCGCCGCGCCGCAGCGGCTAACGATGTTCCGTCGCCACGATCGTCCGTGTAAAGTTCAGCTACGAAATAATTAATAATTACTCTTTGCAATAAGCATGATATTTCCTACGCTAAAAGCATTTTTTCAGATTGCAATTCAATAGTTCAATTTAGATCTTGTCAAGATTTAACCGCGGCTGTAAGAAAACTGTAATCTTTTATGTAAAAATACACACACACACAAATCATTTTACAAGTTGTTCTTTCTGTTGATAACATTGATCATTCCAATGTAATTAAGCTGTTCGACACAGGATAAGCAGAAATCATTAATGTCTCATGCAATTCGTTTTATGATACGCACGTTCTATGAAATTTGCTTACATTGTTTTGACATCTAGTCAATATTTCTGTTTATTTGACGAATATGAAATAACAGGTGATATTGCTTCGTTTTTTCTCTGGAAATCTAAAAATAAAAAGTTTAGTTAATATAAAATCGAAAAGAGTTGATATGTCTTTAGTCTCATATCTTGAGTTCATTTACTACTTACAAGTAAAATAAAAAATTTAGCCAATATAAGACCTAAATGTAAGGAGGAAAACCAGTGTAACAGCTAAAGAAAAAAGCTATTTTTAATGATTTTTTTTTGAGAAATAATTGCTTTTTCTAAAATCACTTTATTAACATCACAATTGTACATAATTTGGACTACTTCTTGTAAAATTTTTGTTAAAAAATATTTATATTTATAGCTACAATAGCTACAATAGTGTTAGAGGCTAATAAAATTATTATGTTGAACGGGCGGGCGTATGCATAGCGGACCAACGGAAGTTCTGAAACAAAAAAACAAGTATGTTCTTAAAATATGAGGCAATAGCTTCAGTTGTACACACGGATTTAAATAAAAAATAATTTGTTACAAAATGGCAAACTTTAAAAAAAAAAACGGTTTAAAAATTAGTGAAAAATTGACTTGTTTCTTAACGTTACAAGAACAAATTACTCAATGAAAAATTCCGTACGTACAACTAAAGCAATTATCTCATATTTTAAGAAAATACTTGGTTTTTTATTTCAGAACTTTTGTTGGTCCGCTACGCATGCGCCCGTATTTTTTTCAGGCGACTTAGGCTATCGCAGCTATAAATATTAATTTTTTAAATAAAAATTTTACAAAAGCAGTTTAAATTATGTACTTTGTGATGTTAATAAAGTGATATGGGAAAAAAACAATAATTTACCATAAAAAAATCTTTAAAAATAGCCTTTTTTATTAACTGTTACACTGGTTCCCCTCTAAGAGAGTTGATATGTCTTTAGTCTTAAATCTTGAGTTCAATTACTGCTTAGTACTAATGTTCTTATTTAGAGTCGCCTGATTGATATGATATTGAGGGAGTGATTTCTGTGAATCTGTACAATGTTGCTGATAATTATTTGTAGTGGTATTTTAAGAGTATTAAAAATAATTATCTAATTATTATTGATATTTAAGACTGCACTGGCGGATTCTGGGGGGGTTGGAGTTAAAACCCTCTTTCCAAATAAAATAAATTATGAATTTGCTGGATCTACATTGATGTAAAAAAAAAATAATGCAACACTCAATTCATATCAAAATTTTGCGTAATTTCAAATAAGCATATCTCCGCGAAAAAATTGTCGTATTTAATAATTTTTCTCATTTTAAAGGACTCTACTTTAAGAAACTTTTGTTAGATTTTGATTTTATCCTTTTCCCCTCCCGCCATCTCTTCACAAGTAAGGATGTAGAATCATGAATACTGCTTTAAATATGCGTGTAAAGTCGTGTATTTGGGTAAAACTGAAAAAATACAAGAAAAATCAATTTGAGATAAAAGTAATGACAGATTTTTTTATACTCTGATATGACAAACAACTCTACAAAATTAGAGACAAATTGACGTGTGATATTCCCTGAGGTTTACTTGTAAGGCAGTAAATGAACTCAAGATATGGGACTAAAGACATAGATATCAACTTTCTAAAATTTAGGTCTTATATTGACTAAACTTTCTATTTTTAAATTTTTCAGAAGAAACGAAGCAATATCACCTGTTATTTCAAATTCGTCAAATAAACAGAAATATTGACTAGATGTCGAAACAATCTAAGCAAATTTCATAGAACGTGCGTCTCATAAGACGGATTGCATGAGACATTAATGATTTCTGCTTATCTTGTGTCAAACAGCTTAATTACATTGATTAATATTATCAACAGAAAGACCAACTTGTAAAATGATATGTGTGTGTGTGTATTTTTACATAAAAGATTACAGTTTTTTTACAGCCGCGGTTAAATCTTGACGAGATCTGAATTGAACTAACGAACTGTAATCTGAAAAGATGCTTTTAGCGTAGGAAATATCATGCTTATTGCAAAGAGTAATTATTAATTATTTCGTAGCTGAACTTTACACGGACGATCGTGGCGATGGAACATCGCTGCGGCGCTGCCGAGCGCGCGGCGGAGCGAGCGGCGGCGCGGAGGCTCGCTCACGCATACTAGTAGATGCGCGGCTCACGAACGTGCGTCCGTTTAAAAAACGATGCTGACTGGCTAATCTTTAATTAATAATAACTACTTTTCTAAGCATAATTCGAAAAAAGTGATTCAGGACTTTTCGACTCAATTTTTTATGAGGAATATCACTGTGTAAATAGTGGGCGCGAATTAAGTGACACCCTGTTATATTGTATCGAAAAATAACTATTGTTTTTTTTTTTAAATTAAACCCAAGGGGTAGTATCTTTATTAAAAAAAAGAAGAAATAAAATCCAAGTATGTATCTATATGTATTCCCATTCAAGTAAAAGAATTAATATAAAATGTGAAAAATTTTAGTGAAAATAACTTGGCGCTGCTAAATTTTTAAAAATATTTGAAAGCAATAGATAACTAATTTAAAATATGAAATTAATTATTACAATGTGAATGTAGACTTTCACACATTAATTTAAAGTACTTTTTCCATTTATAGAAATTGTTTTATTAATATATATTATTATGTTTAGCAGCGCCAAGTTATTTTCACTAAAATTTTTCACATTTTATATTAATTTTTTCACTTGAATGGGAATACATATAGATACATACTTGGAATTTATTTCTTCTTTTTTTTTATAAAGATACTACCCCTTGGGTTTAATTGGCCTAATAATGGCCTTCCTAAAATTCATAAAATTAATGTCCCATTTAGAATAATCGTGTCATCAATAAATACAGCTCTCTATAATCTTGCTTCCTTTTTGCAAAAAATCTTGTCAAAAAGTCTACCTAAAGCAAAAAGTTTTGTAAGTAATAGTTTTGATTTGTGCATCGATCTCTCGAACTTAACGTTAAATGACTCCGAGATCATGATCTCATTGGACGTTGTATCGCTCTTTACCAATGTTCCGTCCGAATTGGTCATTGAGGGTATTGAGAGGAGGTGGGAATTAATTGGAGCTAGGACGGGTTTACCGCGTGATGAATTTATCGCGGCGGTCAGATTCGTCCTATCATCCACTTTTTTCACATTTAACAATGTCATCTATCAACAGACGTTCGGATCTCCGATGGGCTTCCCCTTGTCCCCAACGGGGGCAGACATTGTTATGGAGGATTTGGAGGAAAGTGTGTTGGCGTTATTGGCCAAGTTGGATATCCGCCCGTCCTTTTACCGTCGTTATGTGGATGACATTGTTATGGTGGTCCCGAGGGAGAGTGTTCAGATCGTCTTAAACTGTTTTAATGATTACCACGAAAGGCTTAAATTTACTGTGGAGTACGAGGATAACCGTCGTCTTAGTTTTCTGGACCTTACTTTGATTGTAAAAAACAATAGGATTGTAACTGATTGGTTCCATAAGAAAATATTCTCAGGCAGATTCCTGTCTTTTCATTCCAACCATTCTATACAGCACAAAATAGGAACAATTTTCAGCCTGGTGGACAGAGCAATCTTGTTGTCTAATCCTGTTTTTTACGAAAAAAATTTGAAATTGATTATCGACATTCTACTTGATAATGGATATCCTATAGAATTTATATTTACACAGATTAACAATAGATTAAGGAAACTTAAAATTAATAAGCTTCAGTCTTTACATAATAACACTAATAACGAGGAAACTGTTGAAAAAAATAAGAGTTTTATTGTTCTCCCGTATCTTAAATCAACTTCTGAAACAATCGCATCGGTGGTTAATAAATCTGAAAATTCTTAGGATATCGTATTCTTAACAATCTCAGTAATATTATCAAGGTCCAGAAGGATCAAAACTCCTACTTCACGAATAGTAATGTTGTATATAAAATAAATTGTAAGGACTGCAATGCTTCTTACGTTGGACAGACGAAGAGACAGTTGCAGACCAGATTAAAAGAACATATTAACAACATTAATTCAGATAAGTCCAGGCATTCAGTGGTTTCTGAGCATAGAGTAAAATACAATCATTTGACTGGGAGAATACTCGTGTTCTTGACTCTGAACATAATTATCGAAAGAGAATTATTTCTGAAATGATGCATATTTAAACAAAGACACTGAATCTTTGGACAAAGTTTATTTTGATGTTTTGAACGAGCTCTCCACACGTAGATAAAAACATTGATCTCGGTTACTATATGTCCTCTCGACACGTATTTTTGCGCACTCGTCCATATGTCTTCGCACTGATCTGACACAGTCACGATGACAAAGACTGTAACATGCTTCGTTGTACATCTTACAACCTCTATGTAGAATAACCTTAAAGCGGCCCATTATTACATGTACGAGTTTGATTCGCGAGCCGGACTCGAACGTTTTTCACCACACACACACTCCCGAACAGCCCCAAAATTTGGCTCGTCGGACGCCAAGCCCGTCTCGTGACATCCCACCCACGAACGAATAGAAACCGAGCCGAGCCAGACTCGCGACATGTATGGGTTTTACGGTTATGTTTGCTGTCACGCAACTCAGATCGATCTCTCTTGCGAACGCGATTAATCGAAAATCAAGAGCCATCTGCAGTCGAAGTAGTGAAACGGACAAGATTTTATATATATATGTTATATGTCCGACGTGGACGTTTCTTAAATGAAAATTTTCAGGATCGGATTTTGCATCGTAATATCTCCGCTCGTAGGGCACGTAGCGGAAAAATAAAAATACTTTTCTTATATAAATTTGGTCCAAGCTTTACGATAAGTCTAGTTAGAACTTGATCCGTTCACTGGTTATCGAGATCTAATAATCTCGGGTACTCGCAACTCGTTGCGTCGCGTAAATAGAGCCACGGCGTTCTCGCTCCGCGCGCACTTGGCGCGAGACACCACCGTGTCTCTTGATCACTCATTTGACTGGGAGAATACTCGTATTCTTGACTCTGAACATAATTATCGAAAGAGAATTATTTCTGAAATGATGCATATCAAGGAGCAATCGAATGGAATAAATTTAAACAAGGACACTGAATCTTTGGACAAAGTTTATTTTGATGTTTTGAACGAGCTCTCCACACGTAGATAAAAACATTGATTTCGGTTATTATATGTCCTCTCGACACGTATTTTTGCGCACTCGTCCATATGTCTTCGCACTGATCTGACACAGCCACGATGACAAAGACTGTAACATGCTTCGTTGTACTGGCAGCTTATGTGAGTCTATTTTATATTTTTTAACTTTCCACAATTCTTACGGGGATTATTTTGTTTAGTGGTCACTAAGTTGCATGTACCACGGAAGTTAAACTATCAGACACACATGTGTGAGCTACAGCGAGGAGCGGTGATTATGAGATTGCGGAATGCTCACTCGCGAGCGTTGGCGTTAACTTTTCGTCGTGTTTCTTTAACCCTTTGACTTATGGTCGGTCATGGACCATACATATTATAATTGTACACGCGAGATTTAAGTCGGTGTCCTATATGTTAATTTCGATTTGACTTTAATTTTAAATGTAACAGACATTGTTCTGAGGAAAGCCAAGTTAGGCCGAAACGTAAACAAATTTATATTGCGATTGAGATACTGTAAACATTTTAATGTGTTTTCTTTTTAAATAAGAACCTTTTATTGCTCGTAGATTGGCCGTTTTTATTATTTTTTATTGTTTAGCGTTTGCTTTGAACGAGCGGAATTACATTTTATATTTTTTAAAATAAAATTGAAAAGTTAGCTGTAATTCGTATAAGTTTGTTCATAAAAATGTAAAATTCACTTATCAGACAGTATAATATTAATCTCGTGATAATCTACCGTGTCTGGTTTCAGTAATGAAACAATGCTTATGAGTTAAGATCAGTGCACGGATTGAAGACTTAGGCTCAAGCGCAAGGTGAAATGAGTACATACAAATATCATGAAGCATCATATAACAAAATAACACTAATAAATAAAAAATAAATAAATTAGTAAATAAAAAATCTTTCTAATGATTATTGCTTCCTCATAGAAAAAGCTTTGTTTTCGTAAAAAAAATTTTTTTTTAGTTGCCGCTGCCAATGTGTTCTGAATGTTCTAAAACAGACCTCGGCAAAAAATGCACTTCTCGGCCGATTTTCAACTGGCTCCGCCTAGCGTTGTTCCCCTTACCTCGCCGTCCCGCGCGCAGCCTACGAGTCGCTCGAGGCTCAGGACCGTAAAAATATGTTTACAATAGCTTTCTACGTCACCCGTGAGGGACTATTGTTGACGCGTTTTATTTTGAAGTGTATCCCCTGTAAGCCTAATCCACTGATGACGTATACGACCCTTTAACCAATTAAAGCATAATTAAAGAAATTAACAAGAAATGAAGAAAATTTAGGTCAATTTTCGGAACTTTTTACAGCTAGCGGGAACGTCGATTTGCATATTAGATGTAGCCTCATAAGACGCGGTAAAGAATCGTCGCTTAAAGAACATTTTTCACTTTTTATAAATTAAAGAACCTTCTGACGTCAAGTACATATTTTTCGTTATGTCTTGACGAGAGCACCGATATTCGACACACGAGTCAACTGAGTATTTTTACTCGAATCGTACAAGACGATTTCTCGTGTGTTGAGGAGTTTTTAAATTTCGTCCCTTTACATACCACGACGATGGGTCTTGATATTTTTGTAGCAGTTAAAGAATCGCTTAAAAAATTTGGCATCAATTTTAATAAATGTTCTTCGATTGCAACTGATGGCGCGAGGGCTATGACCGGTTTAAAGATAGGATTTGCCGGACAATTAAAGCAGCGAAATATTAATATCCCCCTTGTACATTGCATAATCCATCAAGAAGCACTAAGCGGCAAAGTTGTAAAACTGTCAACAGCTATGGAGACTGTGACAAAAATAATTAATATAATTAAAGGTGGACAAAAGTTCCTTAGTCCATCGAAAATTTAAATTATTTCTCGAGTAACATAATACTATTCACACAGATGTCCCACTTTATTGTTCAGTACGTTGGCTTAGTGCTGCTAATTGTTTGAAAATATTTTTTGCCATAAGAAAAGAAATCCTCCTTTTCTTGCAAGAAATAAACAATCCTAAATTTTAGGAATATATAGTCATTTTGCAAGATATCACATTTATCTGTGAACTTGTCTTCATTACTGACATGACTAATCAACTTAGGCTTCTCAATTTAAAGCTGCAAAGACCAAATCAAAATAATTCCCAATTAGTTAGTCATGTCGATTCTTTCCAAAGGAAATCACAGTTATTCAAATCTTACTTAAATAATAATAATTTTCACTTTTTTCCTTCTTGCCAGATTCTTATCGAAGAACACGGCTGTAACTGTAATTTCAAGGAATATCAGTGGATTAGGCCTACAGGGAATACCACTTAAAAAAAAAACGTGTCAACAATAGTACTTCACGGGTGACGTGGAAAGTTATTGTAAACATATGTTTACGGTCCTGAGCCTCGAGCGACTCGTAGGCTGCGCGCGGGACGGCGAGGTAAGAGGAACAGCGCTAGGCGGAGCCAGTTGAAAATTGGCCGAGAAGTGCATTTCTTGCCGAGGTCTGTTCTAAAACGTCGAAAAATTGCATTAAAAAAAATGTCCGTATGTGTGTGTGTATGTATGTATGTATATGTGTGTGTGTGTGTGTGTGTGTGTGTGTGTGTGTGTGTGTGTGTGTGTGTTTGTGTATGTGCAGATTTCATGTCCGTGGTTGCTCTAACTTCCGCAAATATTGAGATATCGGGCTGTTTTTTTTTATCGATAGAGTATCATTCAAGAAAAGTTGGTATTGAATTTGGCGATGATCGGTAAAAGGGTTCTTTTTTAAAATAATTTTGAATTTTTGCTTCCTCATAAAGGAAGCTTTGTTTTCGTGAAAAAAAATTTTTTTTTAGTTGCCGCTGCCAATGTGTTCAGAATGTTCTAAAACGTCGAAAAATTGCATTAAAAAAAAAATGTCCGTATGTGTGTGTGTGTGTATGTGCGGATTTGATGTCCGTGGTTGCTCTAACTTCCATAAATATTGAGATATCGGGCTGTTTTTTTTTATTGATAGAGTATCATTCAAGGAAAGTTGGTATTGAATTTGGCGATGATCGGTAAAGGGGTTTTTTTAAAAAAAAATTTTAACTTTTTTTAAAAATATCTGTGGTTGCTCTAACTTCCGCAAATATTGAAATATCGGGCTGTTTTTTTTTAATCGATAAAGCATCATTCAAAGAAGGTTGGTATTGAATTTGGCGATGATCGGTAAAGGGGTTTTTTTTAAAAAAAATTTTTGAATTTTTTTAGAAATGTCCGTGGTTGCTTTAACTTCCGCAAATATTGAGATATCGGGTTGTTTTTTTTTTAATCAAGAGAGTATTATTCAAGGAAAGTTGGTATTAAATTTGGCGATGATCGGTAAAGGGGTTGTTTTTAAAAAAAATTTGAGTTTTTTTAGAAATGATCGTGGTTGCATTAACTTCAGCAAGTATTGAGATATTGGGCCGATTTTTTTTTAATCAATAAAGTATCATTTAAGAGAGGTTGATATTGAATTTAGCGATAATCAATAAAAGGGTTTTTTTAAAAAAAAATTTTTACTTTTTTTAGAAATGTCCCTGGTTGCTCTAACTTATGCAAATATTGAGATATAAAGCTAAATTTTTTTAATCGATAAAGTATTATTTAAGGAAGGATGGAATTGAATTTAGCGATAATTGGTAAAGTGCTTCTTTCTTTATAAAATTTTGAATTTTTTAAGAAATGCCTTTGATTGCTCTAACTTTTGTAAGTTTTGGAATATTGGGCTATTTCTAATTTTATTATATTCTTCTGTCTTTTCTACCCCTATTTCATATAAAATTCTTTAAAATTTGGTTGATTAGACTCATGTTTATGTATGGACGGTTTCCCCGAAATTTTAAATGTCTTTAACTGAAAAACTAATCAACCAAATCTTAAAGAATTTTATATGAAATAAGGGTAGAAAAGACTGAAAAATATAGTAGAATTAAAAAAATTACTAAAATCTTAAAATTTTAACTTTTAGGGGCTACATCCCAAGTCTCAACAATTGAGACTTTTCATAAATTAATATTTTTTGACAATTTAGTATTAATTATTAGCAATTTTTTTGATTCTAATATATTTTTCAGTTTTTTCTACCCTTATTTCATATACAATTCATTATGGTTTGGTTGATTAGACCCAGCTTTATAAAGCTTCGATATATGTACAAATTCTCCAAAATTTCAAATGAGAAAAAGAAAGAGAGAGAGGGCGAAAGGGCGCTCTATTGCAAAAGCATTGATCGTTTTTTATATAAAACTGACGTAAGTGTCTAGCTTAGCATCAGCCAATGTATGCCAAGAAGCCTAAAGTGCGTTCAGTTTTATTGGGAAACGATCAGTGTTTCTCAGAAGGGCGGCCTTTTGCAAAAAGGCTAGTCTTTTTGCAAAAGGGCTAATTTTTTAATTGCAGTTAGAACATCTCAAGTCTTAATAATTGAGACTTCAAAAAATGATTTTTTAGGATAATAAAAAAAGTGAGCAAGTAGAAACTTGCACATTGCTTCCATATAGCTTTTAAGTGTGCAAGTAGAAACTTGCACATTGCTTCCTCATAGCTTTTAAGTGTGCAAGTGGAAACTTGCACATTGCTTCCTCATAGCTTTAAACTGTGCAAGTAGAAACTTGCACATTGCTTTCTTATAATTTTTAAGTGAGCAAGTAGAAACTTGCACATTACTTAATCAACATTTTATTTCGCTTATAAAGCTTCCTCTATGAGGAAGACAAATTAAAGAATATTTACAAATAATTGTACAATAAATAAAAAATAAGCTTCCTCATAGAGGAAGCTTTATAAGCGAAATAAAATGTTGATTAAGTAATGTGCAAGTTTCTACTTGCTCACTTAAAAATTATGAGAAAGCAATGTGCAAGTTTCTACTGGCTCACTTAAAAACTATGAGAAAGCAATGTGCAAGTTTCTACTGGCTCACTTAAAAACTATGAGAAAGCAATGTGCAAGTTTCTACTGGCTCACTTAAAAACTATGAGAAAACAATGTGCAAATTTCTACTTGCTCACTTAAAAACTATGAGGAAGCAATGTACAAGTTTCTACTTGCACACTTTTTTAGAAATGTCCGTGGTTGCTTTAACTTCCGCAAATATTGAGATATCGGGTTGTTTTTTTTTTCATCGATAGAGTATCATTCAAGGAAGATTGGTATTGAATTTGGCGATGATCGGTAAAGGGGTTCTTTTTTAAAAAAATTTTGAATTTTTTTAGAAATGTCCGTGGTTGCTTTAACTTTCGTAAATATTGAGATATTAAGCTGTTATTTTTTAAATCGATAAAGTATCATTTAAGGAGGGTTGGTATTGAATTTGGCGATAATCGGTAAAGGGGTTTTTTTTTTAAATAAATTTTTAATTTTTTTAGAAATGTCCGTGGTCTTGAGATATTGGGCTGGATTTTTTTTAAATCAATAAAGTATCATTCAAGAAAGGTTGGTATTGAATTTGGCGACGATCGGTAAAAGGGTTTTTTTTTCATATAGAATTCTTTAAGATTTGGTTAATTAGACTCATGTTTATGTATGGACGGATTCCCCGAAATTTTAAATGTCTTTAACTCGAAAACTAATCAATCAAATCTTAAAGAATTATATATGAAATAGGGTTAGAAAAGACTGAAGAATATAGTAGAATTCAAAAAATTGCCAATATTTTAAAATTTTAACTTTTAAGGGCTACATCTCAAGTCTCAATAATTGAGACTTTTCATAAATTGATGTTTTTTGACAATTTGGTATTAATTATTGGCAACTTTTTTAATTCAATTATATTCGTCAGTTTTTTCTATCCTTATTTCATATATAATTCTTTAAGATTTGGTTTATTAGACTCAGCTTTATAAGACTTTTATGTATGTACGGATTCCCCGAAATTTTAAATATCTAACTCAAAAACTAATCAACCAAATCTTAAAGGATTATATATGAAATAGGGGTAGAAAAGACTGAAAAAATATAATAAAATTAGAAAAGTTGCCAAAAATTAATACTAAATTGGCCAAAAACATCAATTTATGAAAAGTCTCAATTAGAATATAATAAACTAAAAAGAATATAATAGAATTAGAAAATTAGAATATATAATAAACTAAAGAATATAATAGAATTAGAAAAAATTAACAATATAATTAAAAAGTGTGCAAATTTTATATTTAAAACTGCACCCCCTGCACGAGAAGTTGAGAATTGAGATCTCTCATGTGGAGAAAACTGGCCTGGTTTTTAAGGCCTGGTGTATATTGATGAATATACACCAGGCCTTAAAACCTGTTGATATAATTAAAGAATAATAATACCTATAAAACTATATTTTTTAAATGTATACTTACAATTAAAAGGCTATAACTCAAGAACAAATTAACAAAATATTAAAGAATAGTATATGAAATAGGGATAGAAAAGACTAAAAAATATAACAGAATAAAAAAAAATTGCCAATATAATAAAAAAGTGGGCAAATTAGAGCACATTGCTTCTTCATCATTTTATAATTTGATCACTGAATTTGGCAATAATTGGTAAAGAGGTTTTTTAAATAAAATTTGGAATTTTCGGTTATATTTTAAGAACATCAACCAAATCTTAAAGAAGTGTATATGAAATAGGGGTAAAAAAGATCTAAAAATATAATAAAATTAGGAAAATTGCGTCAAACCAATTTTAGTAAAAGTGAATTTTTATATTAATTTAACAGAAGCCATTTATGTGTATTTTAGAATACTGTATGTATTTTTTCTATTATCAACTTTAATTTATATAATTTTAATTTTTATATATTTCACAAAAATTATTTTAAAAAGTAGAAATAAAAAATTAATGTGTACCTACAATTAATTTATATTATATTAATACAAAGTGATATAAATAAAAAAAATTATTATCTTATATGATTTCGCGCAAAGCAGGTTGTGCTTTTATGTTTGATTACATGTTACCGCTAATTTCGTTCTAATGTTACAATATATGTTGCTACGTTACGAGCTGTCATAAAGACGAGATAAAAAGTGAACGTGTTTCACAGATCAGTATATGAAATATGTCGAATAAAGAACGAGAAAAGATAGGAAACAGGAAAAAATGGAAGCTAAGAACGAAGTAACGAGAAAAGATAGGGAACAGGAAGAAAAAGAAGTTAAGAGAATAAAAGGTGGAAAGAAGAAAGAGGAACCTCTCTTTAAAAAGAATACATCCCGCTATCTTGTTTGTAAAAGAGCAACCAAGGACATTTCTAGCCAAATTCAATACCATGCATTCTTTATTAATACTTCATTTATTAAAATGTATGCACCGGGTTCTAAAGTCTAATAGGATAACACCCAGAAAAGAATAAATAATTATTACGTTATATGACCTATCGTGCGAAACAGGTTGTGTTTTCGTTCAGTCGATTTAAACTACGATTTGAGAGTTTTAAGAAATTATAATTTTATTAAGAGTTTAAAGCAATCAAATTTTCAGAAAAATACTAGTTTTTTTATAAAACCATAATTAAAATTTTCAAAAATCTTACTTTTATGTATGCAAATAGAAACTTGCACATTGCTTTCTTATACTTTTTAAGTGTGCAAGTAGAAACTTGCACATTGCTCCCTTATATCTTTTAAGTGTGCAAGTAGAAACTTGCACATTGCTTTGTCATAGTTTTTAAATGAGCAAGTAGAAACTTGCACATTGCTTTCTTATAGTTTTTAAGTGAGCAAGTAGAAGTTTGCACATTGCTTTGTCATAGTTTTTAAGTATGCAAATTATAAATTTGCACATTCTTTAATCAACATTTTATTTCGCTCATAAAGCTTCCTCTATGAGAAAGCCAAATTAATAAATATTTACTAATAATTATATATCAAAGAAAAAATTTGGCTTCTTCATAGAGGAAGCTTTATGAGCGAAATAAAATGTTGATTAAGCAATGTGCAAATTTATAATTTGCATACTTAAAAACTATGACAAAGCAATGTGCAAACTTCTACTTGCTCACTTAAAAACTATAAGAATGCAATGTGCAAGTTTCTACTTGGTCACTTTTCTCCTATTGTCGAGAGACTTCCACAAAATCGACAACTGTAGTTTGTTTTATTTATGAACTTATTTTTATTTATTTATTAGTGTTATTTTGTTATATGATGCTTCATGATATTTCTCTGTACTCATTTCACCTTACGCTTAAATTCATAAGCATAATTGTTTCGTTATCGAAACCAGACGGTAGATCATCACGACATTGATATTATACACTGTCTGGTAAGTGAATTTTACATTAAAAAACTTATACGAATTGCAGCTAACTTTTCAATTTCATTTTTATTATAAAAGGCAGCACTTACTTTATGTTTAATCTTTTCTAACAACTTTACAGCTGACATACGTATTACGAATATGATAACATTTCACATTTATTTATGCATTGTTAACGATTCGATGTAAGATTAATGTGAAATATTACACTAAAGAAGGTCTAAACTAAGGCCGAAGCGTTTGTATTGTATTTTGTTTTATGTTATTGAATACGTTATAATTTATTATTCGCTATAAGATCGGAGTTTTGCGTTTACTTGCCTTAAGTTTCAAAAAAGATTTATCCTCTCCTTATAATATTAAATAGAATTTTCTGTTTAATATTTTGAACATTAGGGGAACGTAGAGAAGGAATGAGTCCTGATAAAGACTGTTTTGCAGTAAACTGCTAGCTCTGAAAAGAACCGTTGTTTAGTCCTGAAAAGGACTGTTAAGCGGCGTTTACACACGCAATAATTAGTGGCGCCAGAAACCGTTACTATTGAACAGGCAAACTCATAAGTGTTTACATAGTGATGTTATTGGCGCAAAATATGCAAAATATGTAAGTAGTAAGGGGGAAGCTATGGCCCGTCAAAACAAACCCCCACCACCGACCCCTCCGGCGCCGGGGGCGTGGCCGGACGGTCTGACCACGTGACGTCTGGGGGCTCTGATTGGCTGACGCAAGAGGGGGAGGGGGTATTTGTTAATTAAATGTTGCGTTCTGATTGGAGAGCCATAGCTTCCCCGGGTTCTGATTGGTTTTCCCCCTAACCTGCCTTGGGGGCATTTTGGGGGTAGCACGTGGTGGACGACGCTCAAAGATGGCGGAATTTTCGGTTAGCACGTGGTGGAAGAAGTAAGGGTTGCGCGGCAAAGATGGCGGAATTTTGGAGTAGCACGTGGTGGACGACGCTGAGGCAGCACGACAATATGGCGGAGGTCGAAGAGAGATTTCCAAAGTGACCACGAGAGGGAGGGAGGGGGGAGAAATAGGAATGGACATGTTCGCTTCTCTTCGCGTTGCGAGGCACGTGGCTGAAAGTGGTTCCTTTGAGAGGGAGGAGGGGGAAGTCGGTACGGAGCGGCAAGCACAGGTCGCACTGCTGTGAGCCGCAACTGATCTTTTTTTTTTTTAGCGGAAGGTTTATGACTGTGTATGAGGAGAGGAAAACAGGAACGAACAGGTTCATTCTGTTACGTGACTATTCTGTTTTAGAAGAAGTATTCCTGAAATGTAAGAGAAATAGACGGGTGTTGAAGTCACCAAAAATGTTTTATTACATTGAAAACTTTGTAGGAGAATAATACAATTTAGTCGTTTATACAGTAAAGTTGTAGAAAAATTATTCAAACAATATTATTATAAAAATTATGATCCGCGATTCGTCAAAATTATACGTCGGATTTCGTTAAAGCGCAGAAAAGTTAATTCTAAAAATATTATATTAAAATACATATCGAGGAAAGTTAGATCACTTAATTGAGTACGTACATTACGCTTGATGTCGTTGAAATTTCCTCTAAGCGTTAGTTTCACAATATCATCATTTATGAAACCTCTAGGGAGACTCATTTCTATTTCGTTAATTACATAACGCGCACAATCGTTAACACTATCCGCCACAGATTTTAAATGTACTAAATGCGCATCAATGGATTTCGCAATGTTTCTCAGTCCAAGAAATGTAGGCTTCTGCATCACAATCGCCACAGCATACGTTTTCCGTTTCTTCGCTGGCGGAGAATCTGCAGCCTATACGTCTCCTGTTCGATGTTCCTCGCCACCGGAAGTTACCGAAGAAGTATTCTCTTCGTTTTCCTTATATCCCACCAATATAGACCTTGCTCCGTGGTAAAGTTGATGGTAATATTGTTAATGGAGATGGAGCTCGGTTTTGATTTGGTTTCTCCACTTAAATATTCGTTCACGAGTCCCATGTTATCTTGAAACTGCTGCCATGATTTCTCGTCGAAACAAACTCCGTCCGCGTGGTTGCCGGTCAATTTTACCTGCGGCACGAAGACTCTCTCGCTTGTTGTTTGCAATCCCACGTGAATCCTCTTCGTATGGGAAGCGTTGAGTCCATACGTTGTCGACAGCAGCATGTGATAATGTTCGTTTTCTCCCTCGAAATCGCGTCCCTTATCGGGAATATCGCGAGCGACACGCTTTTCAGAATTATTAGCGTCTTTATAACTGGCCATTGTACTTATTTCTTCGTAATACTGGCTGACACTAATCGAAGACAGGATAGTGTGGTGTACTTTTTCACTGGCGATGTTGTCGCTTCGAAGGATGAGACTCAAGTGAATTTGTCCTTGTGACACTAGTCAAAACGTTAACTTCTTTTGTGTCGTTTTAAAAAAATTAGCCTGCGCGCGCAGATAAATATTAGAAAAATTTAGATTTTTCTAGATTTTTCTAGAAGTCTTCATGAAGTAACTTAAATTATTTACAAGATAAAGATTAAACTACAAATTTTGTTTCTAAGTTGTACAGTGTCATAAGAGAAGTTGTTGATAAAGAAATCGGGTAAAAATTTGTACAGAAATAAGATGGTTAAAAAATTTTAAAATTTTAAAGTTTATTATACGTAGTAATATAAAACAGTTTAAAAATTTTTTCAGAAATAAATAAACAGAATAAATTATACCAATCCTTTTCTATGGTAAGTCAATAAACCAATAAACATTTTAGAACGAATTGGCCTGCGTGTCTCCTTTAAAATATTTCTACGAAATAAAGCAATAAATTCTTCATATTATATGATAAAAAAATATAACAAAGCAGAAATCATTCAATGGAAGACTCTTTTGTAAGTCCTTACATAGATTTTTTGTGAGTAAGGCAGATAAGAGTTTATTTATGGGGTGACAACTTTTCTCGAAAAATTCCTCCATGCAGGAAACATTAAGTCGTTCCTTTTTTATGCTAAGTCAATAAAGCAATAAACATTTTAGAACGAATTGGACAGTGTGTCTCCTTTAAAATATTTCTACGAAATAAAGCAATAAATTCTTCAAATTTTATGATAAAAAATATAACAAAGTAGAAATCATTCAATGAAAGACTCTTTTGTAAGTCCTTACATAGATTTTTTGTGAGTAAGGCAGATAAGAGTTTATTTATGGGGTAAGACAACTTTTCTCGAAAAATTTCTCCATGCAGGAAACATTAAGTCGTTCCTTTTTTATGGTAAGTCAATAAAGCAATAAATATTTTAGAACGAATTGGTCTATGCGTCACCTTTAAAATATTTCTACGAAATAAAGCAATAAATTCTTCAAATTATATGATAAAATATAGCAAAGTAGAAATCATTCAATGGAAGACTCTTTTGTAAGTCCTTACATAGATTTTTTGTGAGCAAGGCAGATAAGAGTTTATGAGGTAAAACAACTTTTTTCGAAAAATTTCTTCATGCGCAAAACATTAAGTCGATCCCTTTTTTTATGGTGTCAATAAAGCAATAAACATTTTAGAACAAATTGGTCTATGCGTCACCTTTAAAATATTTCTACAAAATAAAGCAATAAATCCTTAAAATTATATGATAAAATATAACAAAGTAGAAATTATTCAATAGAAGACTCTCTTGTAAGACCTTCCATAGATTTTATGTGAGCAAGACAGAAAAGAATTTATGAGGTGTCTTACCATGCACAAAACATTAAGCCGATTTTTTTTTGACTCACCAACAAAATATTCCTACAAAATGAGACAATAAATTCTTCAAATTATATGATAAAATATAACTATAGTAGAAATTATTCTATAGACTCTCCCTTTTGTAAGTCCTTACATAGATTTTTTGTGAGTAAGGCCAATAAAGGTTTATGATATAAGACAACTTTTCTCACGAAAACGTTTTCCGCGTACGAAGGGAAATGGAAAGATTCGAGTTTGTTCTCGAATACCATAGTTGAAAAATTTTGACTCCCACCTCTCTAAAGATTTTTTTGAAGCAATCTCAACTATATGTATAAAGGGTGAAACGATAAAGTTAAGAGTTAGTTCTACGTCCAAGCTTCGAGTTGTCTAGTACGCTCTTAGTAAGGAAACTATAGCGTAATGGAAAACATGTCGCTTCGTCAACGTTTAGAGCGCTTCGTCAAACTCGGCTGCATTATAGCTAAACAAGCAAATGCAGCCGAGCAATTCGTGTCCGCGCTGACAGATAGCAAAGAAGCAAATTATCGCGTTTTTGGACGTTTCGCGGAGTGGTGCCCGAGCAACTTGCTATATATTTTGGAGCAGCAAGGACTGTGCAGAGGTGACGAGAGATTATTAAATCTCGTTACTACGATAATTGAAGTGCGGGAAGCATATGGGACTACAGAGGAAGATCCGGCGGGGCTCATAGCTGCCTTTGTACGTCACAACACCGGAGGAGGAGGTAAGTGTTTTAAATAAAAAATTATACCTTAATATTCTTTAAGTGACGATTAGTGTTAAAATTTTGTAATAATTTAATAGAGAGGATCCCCGTTGCACATGTGCGTCCGTTCCTTGTGCGGGGACAGAGACGGCGAGCGGAGGAAGACATAGGCGAGGCTGTTGTACAAGCACGTAAGTTAGAAAAAACAAAATAAATTAATTATTTAGAAACGAATGTCACTAATATTAAATTTTTTATAGGGAGAGCTAGAATCGAGGCACCACCTGCGCAGAACGTTGACATACCCGTCATAACGTTTTATCCGGTAAGAAAAGTTATTTAATAATAACACATGGTTAACTCTTATAAAATATTTGTATAAGAATAAAACAAATATATATAATTCTGTTTTAGATTCAGAGGAAGAGGAGGAGGAGGTGCGGGTAGAACAAGTAGAAGAAGAAGAAGATGAAGAAGACGATATCATGTCGCTGATTAGCACGCCAAGCACGGTCAATTCACTGACAATTCCAGGTGAACCATGTAAGTTTTTAAAAGTTTAAATAAAAATTTTTTATCGGATAATTTAGATAAAAAATGTTTTATCTTAGTAGAAAATATGGATAGAAACAACCCCTTTCCACAAATAAATGCCTGGATCGAAAGGGAGGTGGAGGAGGAAAAGAGAGTGCTGCGAGAATAGCAGCAACAACAACAGCAACAACATGTCGATAATGCAGAGGAGGCGGAGAAAGAGGCAATGGAGGATGAAGAAGAAGAGTTAGAAGAAGAGGAAGAGGTAGAGGAGGAGGAGGAGCAGGAGGAGGAGACTGAAGAGGAGGAGGAAGAAGAAGACGATGATGATAATAATAATGCTGCTGCTGCTGATGAGGAAGATGAAGATGGAGATGACGACGGCGACGAAGATGACAGGTACTATCCTATCGAGCGCGAAGGTAATAATATTCCTCTATTAAACTTTTAATTCGATTATTTTTCACTGTAATCACAAGTAATTCTTTCTGATTAGATGTTTCATGTTCTCCTGTTCAACCTTTGTCTCAGGATAATTTGTAAAAGAGACAAAGGTAAAAAGAACATTCTTTGACGTCCTACGGTAGCGATAAAAGCAGCTAAAGGTAAGTTACCTTAGTATGCTCTATTGTAGGCGTGTAAAAAATAATTTTTGTGAACATAATATAAATAATATTATAGGAAATTGATTAAGTTTTGTTTAATTTTTCAGTTCAATATGGTGGCGGCGCTAACCGTCCTGCTGACGCCGACACTGATGATCCAACAACACAAAGTGCGAGCGAGACGGAGAACACTCCCGCTGAAGATGTTCCACACAATTCCTTGGAGAGCACCGAGGATGTGGAGCATCGTCATCAGGATCGGCAAGAACAGGAGCAACTGCAAGAGCAACATCATCATCATCAGCAGCAGCAGCAGCAGCAGCAGCCGGCAGAGGTCGGTGAATTTAATTACTTAGACTTAGTGGCGGAAAACTCGCGTAGATTTAGAAATTTCCGGATACTCGGTAGGGAAGCTAATTTCAGAATACGGGCGATACCGGAAGGTGCCGATACTGTGCGCTGATTAGAAAACACATTCCGCAAAATTTACAAGTATGCGTTGCGTTCGACCGGGCAGGGGCATTACGTAGGCTTATCTTTTGATTCGGCGGAACTAACGCACGGTCCGGCGGGGCTATCTTTTCGTTCGGTAAGAGACTTAACTCCCGAGGATATATGGGGACTCGTGAGTTCAGTTGCTCAAAGTGCCGGAGGAATTGACATCGCGCAAACTTTTGTCGTGCGTGTTTTCAACGTCGCGACGCCCGCGGGTCGGGGATGGCAGTCAAATAAATTAACACGTGAGGACGTCGCCAAGCGATCGATTTTACAAATCAACAACGCCGATAATTTATGTCTCCCTCGGTCTATCGTAGCGGCGCGTATCTATCAGGAACGCGGTAATCTTCGCACGGGAGAGTTGCACGAAAGGTGGAATTGTGTAAGACGCAATAATTACGTACTTCAGCGCGAGTTAGCACAGGAACTAACGAGGAACGCGGGCGTTACAATTCTTAAAGAGGGATGTGGAATTCGCGAAATCGAACGTTTCCAACGTTTTCTCGCGGCCGAAAATATTGCCATAGTAGTATAGTAGTATAATTTTAGTACCTTCGGTCGCGGCGAGAATCCGATGTACGACGGCTGCGAGTTATTCGCCTCGTTATGACGCGAACCTGCCTATCGATTAAATATATTGTATTTAGAACAATCGCGTCACTTTAACGCGATATTTAGCCTAAAAGGTGCGGCCGGTTCTCGCGGAGGCTATTGCGTTGCGTGCAACGTAGGCTATCGTCCAGATAAAGAAGAGCATCGTTGTTCTCAAAAATGTCCACGTTGTTACGCCACGCCACCCTGTGAGAATCTCGAGGCGGAGATTGTTAGGTGCGAAGCATGTAATCGCGCGTTTTTCGGCAACTCGTGCTTCGAGCGTCATCGTGCGCAAAGATCGTACGACGAAAAATCGCTCGCAAGTGTCTGCAGTTCCGTACGAATTTGCGATGATTGCGGGCGATTTGTCAAAAGAGGTTCGCGGCACGAATGTGGCGTTTTATTTTGCAAGACGTGTTGTTCGTTGCAGTCCGCGAATCATCTATGTTTTATGCGGCCTCTTCGTCGCAATGCCGTAGTCAAAGACTCGGGTGAGGGAACGAGTACTACGGCGGCACGGGGAGAGGCGACGCATGGAAACGTAAATGCCGACGCGGATACAACTAACAATCGTAGCAAAAGAGATCGCGTCGCATTCGTGTTTTACGATTTTGAAACGCGACAAGACGAGACGCTCGAAGGTACCGAGAATGTTAAAATTCACGTGCCGACTCTCTGCGTCGCGCAACAAATTTGCGAAACGTGCGCCGCGATAGACGACGTGTCGGTGCGATGCCGCTGGTGCGGAGTGCGGGAGTTCGTGTTCCGTCGCAATCCGGTAAAAGAGTTTGTCGACTTCGCGACGCAATCAACTAAATATTTTAAACAAATTATTTGTATTGCGCATAACGCTAAAGCGTTCGACGCACAATTTATTTTAAAATATTTAGTAGAAAACTCCGTAACAAAAAAGAACATCCGCAAGTAATTTTAAACGGGACGAAAATAGTTGTGATGACGGTCGGTCATACAAAATTCATTGACAGCGTTAATTATATGCCGATGCGTTTATCTGATTTACCTAAAGCTTTTGGGCTGAAGAAATCATCGGATAAAGGCATCTTTCCGCATTTATTCAATACCCGCGAAAATCAAAATTATATCATACCGATACCTGATACACGATACTTTTCTCCCGAACATATGAGACCGGAAGAACGCGAACGGTTTCTTGCGTGGCACGCGGAAATGTCGCGCAATAATTACGTTTTCGATTTTCAACGAGAAATAGTCCAGTATTGTCGCAACGACGTAATTATCCTTCGACGAGCGTGCATGGCTTTCAGAAAGATTTTCTTGGAACGCGGGAACGTGTGTTCCTTCGAGGAATGCACGACTATCGCTTCCACGTGCATGAAAGTTTTTCGCAAAAACTTTCTGCGTAAGGAAGAAATAGGAGTCATTCCTGCAGGGGGATACAGATACGCCGATAATCAGTCGCGAAAAGCTCTTCAGTGGCTTGTGTGGATGGAGAGCGAGCTCGGGCATCCCATAATTCACGCAGGGCGAGAGCACATAAAATCGACGGCACGCGAGTTGACGGATATTACGAGACGCAGACCAATGACGACGACGACGACGACGACGACGACGACGACGACGACGACAACAACAACGAAACGCGACGATACGTTTTTCAATTTCACGGGTGCTTTTGGCACGGGTGTCCAACGTGTTATCAGATCAATCGCGATAAACCGCTTTCAACCGCAAATCGCGAGGACACGATCGACACGCGCTACGAGCGAACTCTCGCGATGACACGTCGTCTCCGAAGAAAGGGGTACCTCGTGATGGAGATGTGAGAGTGCGCTTTTGACCGCGAGTTAAGCAAAAATCAGGCGAAAAGAGATTTTTAAAAAAATCATCCGCTGCTCAAACTCACGCCTCTCGATCCTCGCGATGCGTTTTACGGTGGTCGGACGGGTAATATCGCCACTCGTTGCGAAATTCAGGGTACGAAGAAAATACGCTACGTGGACGTGTGTTCTCTGTACCCTTACGTGTTGAAAACCGGTGCTTTCCCGATCGGTCACCCAGATATTCCTATCGATGAAGAATGTCACACGTTAATCGGGATTGCGCCGAATTATAATTTCGATTCGGTCGAAAGACTCGTCCGATGCAGAGTACTCCCACCGCGCGATCTCTTTCACCCAGTACTCCCGTATCGTGTGCGCGGAAAATTATTGTTTGCACTATGTCGTAGTTGTTGCGAAACGTTCTCGCAGGCCGCATGCACTCACGATGACCCCACCGATCGTGAATTCGAGGGTACTTGGGTATCCGCCGAATTGCGCAAAGCCATCGAGAAAGGTTATCTCGTCACAAAAGTGAGCGAAATCTGGCAGTACAGAGTCGCGCGATATGATCCCGGTACTCGACAGGGTGGTTTGTTTGCCGAATACATAAATACATTTTTAAAACTGAAACAAGAAGCTAGTGGGTGTCCGAGCGATTGCCAAGATGACGAGGCAAAGGAACGATACCTGCGAGAGTACGAGGAAACCGAGGGTGTCGTTCTCGACAGGGACAATATCGTTCGGAATCCTAGTCTGCGCTTGGTCGCAAAACTCTGCTTGAATTCTTTTTGGGGAAAATTCGGCCAGCAAACCAATCTGCCTCAGACCGAGGTCGTAAAAACATACCAACGTTTCGCGACTTTGCTCACGAGTGCCGAGCACGAGGTAATCGATATATTACCCGTCAACGACGAGGTAATGTACGTTTCGTGGCGGCTACAAAAAGAGGCGGTCGTGGCTTCCCCGTTGACGAATGTCGTGATAGCGGCGTACACGACAGCACAAGCGCGTCTGAAACTTTACGAGTATCTGGAATTGTTAGATAGGCGCGTTTTATATTACGATACCGACTCTTGTATATATTTAAGTACGGGAGATCCGAACGAGTACGAACCACCTACCGGAAACTTCCTCGGCGACATGACGGACAAACTCGAGACGCGGTAGCTATATCGAGTCGTTCGTGTCAGGCGGGCCGAAGTTTTACGCCTATATTGTTCGTACAGCGGATGGACGCACGGAGGAAACTTTTAAAGTAAAAGGGATAACGTTAAATTATAAGAATTCGTTAGTTGTAAACTTTAATAGCATAAGAAATTTAATAATGTCAAGAGAGAGAGTAAGCAGACGAGAAGGAGGAGAAGGAACGTCGGCGGGAACGGCAATAAATCTGCATTTTAGCGCAATTTGTCGCACCGCGTTTCACGAAATTGTAACTCGAGAAGAGACAAAAACGTGTGCGCCGGTATTGGTAAAACGTAGATTTATCAATAACCGTTATTCGCTTCCGTATGGTTACGCGACGGAGTAATTAATTTCTTCCTCTCTAAGTTCGGCTAACTAGTTTTCCGTCACTTAGTTAGGGTAAAATGGTCATATTTGTAAATAGTTTTTAATTTTATAAATAGTTGTAAGTGTAAATAGCTTCTATATACATGTAACTAGAAATATAATGTAACATTATGTAAATATATTTTGTGCGCTTAAATATAAAATTTGCCATTAAATATAAAATTTGTCTTTAAATAAATTATGTTTTTTCCCACCCAAAAAAATTTTCTAGAAATAAAATATTTTTAAATTTAAAGCGTAAATAGTTTTACCATATAATTTCTCCTCACCTCTGACTTTTTCCTGTGATTATTTTTTTCTTCCACTTTCTTATCCTTCTCCGCGCGCGCGGAGCATCGCGTACAAGCTCGTTGATAGCGATGCTCCGCGGCTGTAAGCTGAGCGTACACAGGGTAAGCTTACACGCACCGCGGCGCGGATCAGCTGGTAAACCGCCGCGGCGCTCTTCGCTCGCGCGAGCGTATGCGGGGGTACGCTGACGCGCGCGTTCGTCGCCGTCGCCGTCGCCGCCGCCGCCGCCGCCGCCGCCGCCGTCGCGTTGATGAGCTTATCCGGGCTGCCCTCCTGATTGCAACGGTAGAGTATTCACGAAAGGGGTAAAAGAAGGAAGAAATTATCAAACGGACTTATTCCTTTTTGAAGTCGCGCATGGAATTTGAGTCGATCATTTCGCAAAATGGACGTGCGCTGGAAACATCCTTGGACGTCGATCGTATGCGGGCCGACCGGCTGCGGGAAGACGATCTTTGTGAAAACTTTTCTCCGACATTTATCACGCATGTCCGACGTACGTTTCGAGAAAGTTTTGTTTTATTTCGCGGAGTGGCAGGAAACTTATCGTCAATTGCAATACGACGACGACGACGACGCGCACGTGAAAGAGGAAGTATCTGTACCGAAGAAAAATATAATAAAATTTCGCGAGGGTTTACCACGTCCGGAAGATTATTCCGGCGATCCGCTTTCCCCTAAATTGGTGATAACCGACGATCTTATAAGAGATTGGTCATCGAGCGACGCGATCGTGGATCTCTTTACCAAAGGCAGTCATCACAAGAATCTCAGTGTAATTCTCATCTCTCAAAATCTTTTCCATCAGGGACGCGGGCAACGCGACATATCGCTCAATGCGAATTACATAGTAGTTTTCGAGAATCCTCGCGATCGCGCCCAAATTCGCTATTTAGCGCGACAAGTCCTTCCCGACGATCCAAAGTTTCTAGAAGAGGCGTACTACGACGCCACGTCGAGACCGCACGGATATTTGTTGCTCGATCTGAAACAATCGACTCCGGACGAATATCGATTTCGAACGTGCATCTTTCCCGGTGACACGTGAATTACGTCTACGTACCGCGTAGATTATTTTCCAACGGTCACGTATAAAAGCTGTGCGCTGGCGTTCGCGCGAGTCAGTCGTGTAATTTTCTCACGATAAAGGAGGAGGATAACGCGAAATCGGTTAGTGCGACGGAAAACGCCAGACGTTCGATCGGAAAGAAAACGCCTGTCTT
>JASTWR010001412.1:0-44808 GCA_030770355.1 Harpagoxenus sublaevis
TCAATAAGTGGACGCAATAAGCAGAATTTAGACAAGGTAGCCGAGCAATGCGGCAAATCCAAGCTGTTTATCGTAACGGGCGAGCTAACTAATGAGAACGACGTGAAGAATATCATCGACTCGACAGTCAAGCACTATGGCAAATTAGATGTCTTAGTTAATAATGCTGGAGTTCTAGAAAACGGTAGTATAGAGACCACAAGCTTGGAACAGTACGACAAGTATGTATAATGATACGCCCGATAGAACGAATACCTATGCATGAACTGTTGAGCAACTGATAAAGAAGTTATCTATTTTGAGAAAGCATTGATACCATGTAAACGTGTGCTTGCAGGATATTCAACATAAATGTTCGCTCGGTATACCACTTAACAGCACTAGCAGTGCCACATTTAATCAAGACGAAAGGCAACATTGTTAACGTTTCCAGTGTAACTGGACTACGATCTTTCCCAGGTGTCCTGGCATACTCCATGAGTAAGGCGGCCGTGGATCAATTTACGCGTTGCGTTGCTTTGGAATTGGCATCGAAACAGGTGCGTGTAAATAACTGTCTTTTTTTGTTTCGGCTTAATATTTTTAAATGTTATTTTGCTTTACATTATCTTTTTAATTGCACTAGGTGCGTGTGAATGCTGTGAATCCTGGTGTTGTAGTAACAAATCTTCATAAGAGTAGTGGAATGAGCGAAGAGCAGCTTAAGAGCTTCTTCGAGCATAGTAGCGAGACGCATGCTCTTGGAAGAACCGGCGACGTTTCGGAAGTCGCAAAGACCATCGCATTTTTAGCAAGCGACGATGCTAGTTTCATAACAGGGGTGACATTATCTGTGGACGGAGGTAGACATGCCATGTGCCCTCGCTAAAAATTTTATATCGGCCTTATAAGTATAATATATTATTGATTGATATATTTTTGATATACATATAAACTATCTCATATATACATTACAGTACATTAATGAGAAGCTACGTACAATATTTGTGTTTGTTTTACTCTGCTAAAGTAGTTCCAAGAAAATACACTTTGAAAAAATATTCCAGATTTATATATGTATATATCATAATTGTTATATTTGCTATATTATTTCTATAAAAAAGGTACTTATATGTTTGTTCCTAGCAAAAAGAGAGAATAGAATAAAAATATAGCACAGCCAGAATACACGTAGTTTAAATAAAAATCGTCTTTAAAAAATGCAATAAGTAAACTTTAATATCTCCAATTTTATAATGCACATTTTGTAGAAAAAGGTGAGAGAATTTTATATTAAAGTAGAGAAATTTAAGTCTCAAGAAAACAGACAAATACATGTATATGTATAGCACAAGGTAACGAGTGGGACATTTATTTAATTGAGCCGAGAAATGTTCTACTTGAAAATTTAATTGATAAAAATTCCTAATTATATATATCTATGTTTATAAATATTATATTTTCGCTATGAAAATATTGAAAAATTTAATTTAACTAGACATCAAGTTAAACCTGTTTAAACTAATCATTTAGTTTTTATCTTGCCAAAGAAAATGGCAGTGTTAATAATGTTATAACAAAGACAAAACATCGTGTATAACATGATATACATATATAGATATATAGTAACGCAATATAGATTGACGTAGGAAATATTTCTATAGTACAATTTACAACTATATTGCAACTTGTCCTCCGTAGAATGATAATTTACATTGAAGGATGATAACACTGACAACAAGTATAGATCATACATGATATAGGTATAACGTATATGTACAATAACTTCTTACAAAAGTAATATGTAATCTATTCATCATTTGCGACATATCGCAAGTAAACTATTGCATTTTTTGGCCCAAATATATATTAAAAATAACTAATTTTATGTAATTTGTTAAACATGATTTTTTTATGCGTAAGAAACGCTTAATGCTAACAATAACGTATCTTCTTTTTACATTGGAAAAATCGCGACCTAGAGATTCTGTTACAACATAATTGTCTTTCTTTCATAAAAACAACAACAAAGTTTCCGCTAAGAAATTATTTTTCTAAGAGTACTAACATTCTCTTTCATTGTATCTATCCGTAATAGTACCTATATTTTCTTATATGTATACAAAAAATAGGAAACCACAAATGTGGCTAGTATGAAATCTCTATAGGACACTTCTTTGCATTGCATTAATAATACAAAAAAGAAATATAAGTCTAATTCTACAGTCGAAGGTACAACATCCTATCACTGACTCTACTCGAGTCTCATTCAATAATATGGCTTTGAAATATTCAACATGTCAAAGACGATTATCACAACGATTTCCTACTGGAATTATGCACATATAGTTTAAAGCAGACGTGTAAAAAGATCTCTTTTATATCCGTTTTTGCATCTGCAGATAAGTTGCCCGAATAACGAATTAAGAAGAAATATTTCAGCCTTTACTGGCAGGTACTCTGTTATTACTGTTGTTTTTCGAATCTACCACACTTAGTGCTATGCCTAATTGTGCTGCATAGTATGTCAACATAATGGATACCTACGAAGTAAAAATCGATTATTATTATACCCTTTATAAAATTCACAGTCATCAAGGCTATTTTTCAGGAAAATATATAATGTACATACCTGTGAATAAGGTAACGGACTGTGGAAATAATGAAATCCGAGCAAAGTGTCAGATATAACGAAGCAAATGCTTCCAATGCAACTGCACAATTTAGTCCATGTCCATAACTCCTGACAGATAAAATATGATTAATTCTCCGTTCAAATAAATAACACTTTATTGTCAGAAGTAAATGTCACATATTTAAAGGGGATGAAACGCAGACGAATAGCAGATGCGAAGTCAAATATTATTTCCATAAGCCCATATTCTCGACTTTCTTTTATCGATAAAAGCGCGCTTTTATTTCTGAGATGCTATAGTATACGTAACTTATAGCATCTCAGAAATAAATGCGCGCTTTTATCGATAAAAGAGAATCAAGAAAATGTTTTATATTATATAAATATTATATTATTACATAAAAAGCCATATAGTCCTTATATTATTACATATAAATTTACCTCAAAGAATTGTACTCTCGATATGGCCCTCCATGCCATAGTGATAAGTAATACTGTATAAATTGGCACTCCTATTGCTAAAACCCCGTTCAATCCAGGCATCAATGCATATATAACTGGAAACATTAATCGTCACTGTCAATCGCGGATCGATAAAAACTGAAGTCTAATCAGAAAAAAATTACCGATCCGATTATCTGGTGTTTATGAATCTTACCAATTGCACAAGCCATGTACAGTATCGCCCCGAGCGTTAAATTGAGGGGTTTGAATCCAAATGCAAATATATACATGATTTGCGCAACGGCAAACATACACATCCCCGCGGTGAAGCAATTAGGCCACACTAATAGTGCGTCACCTATGCAACTAAACACTAATCCCGTTAATATGCGTCTGGAGAATGTGTATCTGCAAGAAGAGGAGTTTTACGTTAACAACGCTGAAGAGCAAGGAAGATTACCGCGAGATAAAATTATCCGTAATGTGTGTGCGAGCATCGTTACTTACTCTTTAGATAAACTAATCCCGTGTAACAAAACAAAAATAATAAGACTTATTATCGGTAGGCATTTGAAACACACTGTCAGCAGAGATGGCTGTTCAGCAAGTAATACAAAATATACGGATACGCTTTTAAAGAACGGTACCAGCTTCGGTCCAACGCTTTTTATCTGAAACATGAAAATATCTTGTGTGTACAAAAACTCGTTACTGACGCGCAGAAATGTGATGATAAAAAAGGCATTTACGCTAAAAAAAACGCGATAATTCTAATAGACCATTTATATTTTTTTTAACTACTTATTTACGCAAAACAAAAGTATCTATAACAGAACAGTTGCATAATAGAAAAAATTTTCCACAGTGCGTTTATTCTCATAGATCAATTTCAACATTAAATTAGCAAAGTTAATGCTTATTTTTAGTAGCAAACGGCTATTTTAGGATAACTTATCTATGTATAATTTCGAAAAACACCATTTAATAAATGATAAAAATAATATGTATTCGAGAACATTATAAATTACGTTACAAACATCTTTAATTATCTTTGACTTATCTTTGGTTTCGCAATTGGATGATAGAATGCTTTAATCGATAGATTGAGCAAACATATGTTTTGTGAAACAGATGAAATAAAAGAACTTATGTGCGCCGGCAGGCTAAGATTAATTCTATTTTTTTTAAATTTGTTTAAACTGGATAAGTATAACTATAAATTAACTTTTACTTTTTGATCGCATTATTATTATTATTAACAGCACTCGATATGATTATTATGAAATTCCTCAATTTATATTTATTATCATTTTTATATATCTATTTTCTAATTATTCTTAAGGGAAAAAATGACATATATTATTATTAAAATATATTCAAACGCGTTCAGCAAAATGTGATTCCTAGCAAACTGCTCGTTAACTTTTAATTTTTGATCGCATTATTATTATTATTAACAGCACTCGATATGATTATTATGAAATTCCTCAATTTATATTTAATTATCGTTTTTATATATTTTCTAATTTCTTAAGGGAAAAAATGATATATATTATTATTAAAATATATTCAAACGTTCAGCAAAATGATTCCTAGCAAGCTGCTCGTTATCCATGAAATCTGAGTAATAATAGTAGTGCATGTCTGAATGATATTTATCCAGCTAGTTACGCATGATAGTACATTATCTAATACTGGTACCGTCAGGATGCACAATGGCCTCTGATATAGAGTTGTCACTTTATGCCAATACGATAGTTTCTCTAATGACACTCTATTGCAATAACCGCATTATGGGTTAATCTTTAAGGAATTTCAAACAGGATACGCGTAATGCGGAAATTCTAGCTTCCTTGCCGTTTACTTTGTAATTCCCGTTCCAATTTTTTCGTGATTCATTAATGCTGCAACTTAATGATTAACAATTTGGTTATCCGGTTATTTGAAACATTGGAATTCAGTGGAAGAATCTGACAAAAATAAAATCATAGAGATACAAATATAAATATATTAATTTTCAATGCATTATTAAATAATATGTATAGATATATATATCTATCGTATATATAGGTATATATAATATAAATATTGAATATTAATATTATAAAACACATATATACTTTTATATACATATGTATATAATATTAATATTCAATATTTATATATATTATAATTAAAAATATTTATATACATATAAAATAAATAATTTGTATTAAAAATAAATATTTCTTTTTAATATGTTATACACTTCTAATTTTATACGTATAACATTAGTACGCATGTATCAATACGTAATTATTACACATTTTAATTGGAAAATGTAAATGCGAAATGTTATGCAAATTATATAATTATATCCTCATCAAATCTTTGTGCAGACGCAAAAAAACAGCGTCTATTTCCTTTTCCTTATCTCCCAGGAAGAATGTAATTTTTTTAATTAACATATAATTGAACCGCGCGCGAACGAATCGTGAATATATCCGCTGAAAATCATATGATCATTGAGAAAAATTCTTCCTGCATATACAAAGTTATCCGATGGCGAATCGCTCCGATAATCTCGTGCATTTTACGCAGTGCTTTTGGCACATCGCGAGCTATATATAAATCGAATATTTAAGGTCGAAGGATCTCGTCTCTATCCAGAGATGCACTCGAAAAAAAGAAATCCGCGAACATTTATCCCGCAGTTTCATTTCTGCTACCACCGCGCGCGAGCTACCGCGATCTCGATTAATTCAATAAGTTCTATTTTTACGCGAACGCCTCTCGAACAAAGGGGCAGAGAGCGAATAACGTGAAACGTGATTCATATGAAAGGGAAAAACAAAACAGAGCAGCAGCCAGCTGAGCCAGCAACTTCTCCCGATTCAAATCGAGCAGCGGCAGTGCAGAGTGCGGCACGAAGCGGCCGATCGAGATAATTATTCGGTTAAAAAATAAAATTAATTAAATAAAAATAAAATAAAACCGAGGAGAGCGCACGGAGGGAAGGGTGAGATACGTCGCTTTTATCAGCCTTTATCGGCGTAAAACTATCCTATCGCATCGTCGCGTCGTCCTCTTACCACTTGCGTTGGCGACGACATCCTCGGTTGATGGACACCGACGAGGGAGCGAGAAGGGAGGAGAGAGGGGGGAACGGAAGCCGCACAGCAGCCGACCCGTGTCACTCCGACGATTCTCCGACCGAACGCGACAACGCGACCGTGACGGGGCGCCTCGCGAATGCTGAATCGTTCGCAGGCAGTCGCCCGTTTATTTATACGACCGTTCTCCGGCGACTCCGCTCCGCATCGCACACGCACACAGGCGCGTCGCGCGCGCCCTGTCAACTGTCAAGCGGGCGGCGCGGGGCGGCGAGGGCGCCATCACGGACGTAAATCGAGCAATCGAGCAAATCGAGCAATCGAGCAATACTGTTTGGTCGATTTGCCAAAGTGACGTCATTAATCGCTCTCGGATTGATTAAACCCGGCCCAATCAAAAATATTAATAAAGATAAATTAAAGTTATCCCAATTTACTGTTTATTGATATTTAAAACAATCGATATATTAACAAATAATTTTTTTAGGATATATCGCGGTCATCGCGAATAGTAATAAATGTATAGCGTGCATGACATTAAAAAAGTTACTTAAGAATGATTACGCCACGCAGGAGACCGCATATATAAGATATATATATATATATATATATAATATTTGATTTGATAAATAAAAGTTATTGTTAAAGATAATACGTATTATCTTTAACAATAACTTTTATTTATCAAATCAAATATATTATAAAGTGCCTAGCCTAGCACCAGCCCATGTGTGCCAAAAAGCCTAAAGTGCGTTCAGTCTTATTGGGAAACGATCATTGCTTCGCAAAAGGCCGGCCTTTCGCAAAGAGGCTAGTCTTTTTGCAAAAGGGCTGATTTTGCAGTAAGCTTGCGACATCGCGTGCTATTTTTTATTGGATTTATAGAATTAAATATATCAATCCTTTTCCAGGACTAAAGTATACACACAAACGGAGATAGGACGAGTCAACTTTGCGTTGAGAAAGAAAAAAAATTATCCGGTAAAAAATGTTTTATATAAAAACATAATAATTATATATTAAATATATGTCCGTATACATGTTCTCTTGTATAGTCTCTGTTCGTATATACAGCAAAAATAATAAAAAGAAGAATCAAAAAATAATTAAAAAGATCATTTTAGCATTGCACTTTTTATAAAAAGTGAAGTTTTAGGTAATGAGAAAAATTTGCCCATATATATATGTATATAATCATATATAACAATAACTATTATACATTTATCTATATATATGATTATATATGGGCAAATTTTTCTTAATTATTACCTTGAATTTAACTTTTTATAAAAAAAATGCAATGCGAAAATAATCTTAATTATTTTTAGATTCTTCTTTTTATTATTTTTCCTGTGTATATTACGAGTAGAGATTATACAAGAGAAAAAGAAAACATGTATAGACATATTTGATATATAATTTATATTGAATGTTTTTATATAAAAATTTGTTTATACCGGGGAACTCAAAGAAATCGATTTTCGCTCGAGACTCGTCGATTCACTCGAATCGATCGAAGAAGATCGAATATAAAATCGAAACTCGAGTCTGAGTTCAGCTGACCAACGCTGACGTCGCTGACTCTCGGAATCAAACATGGCAGCCTCAATATGCTCAACGCGATAATTTATGTTTTCATAAATGAGATAAGCAGAATTGAACGTTTACCGGATATTTCTCTGTAAAAAAAAATCTGAAAAAATACAACAACGAGATGGCGAGTTGTGTCAATTCTACGTTAAACAATCTACTGAAGTCTTACAAGAACTGGATCGTATCGAATCCGCAGTTACTGACGGACATCGAAGCTACCGTGCGATGTTTGTCCTATTTCAGCTTCGGTTAGAAAACAATACTGTCAAACGCTTTATTCACTTTCCACTGTGTATGAACGACACTAAAATGTACGCTCTTTACAGGACAATTCCGCAATTCGACCTTAGCCGTGGAACTAATTTATTCTATGCCAAATTTAATTGTGCTATGCAACGACCTGCTCATGTACAGTAGTAGACGCCAGCACTTGAAGATACCTCAATTCGACTCGAAGATCAAGATTTGGTTGACCGTGGTCGAGTATACCGAGACGCTGCTTGAGGTGTCCGCCAAAAAGTTATGGGGGCCAAAGGGAAGGTGGTTAATAATCGTAGTCATACAATTGTTCAAGTAAGCATTTGGTGCCCCTTCATTTCAATGACATATCGAGTTTCTTTTCGCATTGTCGACCAACGTTTGTTCATTCCAGGTCCATATTGCGACTGTTGTTAGTTCATGTATATAAGGAACGTGTGACGAAGAGCCCGGCGACGCCGCCGCTTAACAGAGAAAAGTTCAATGAAGTTGTAGACGGTGCGCAATTGAAGGAGGGCTTTACGCTGAAGAGATCGGGCACCGTTGTTCGAAGCGTAAAATATTCGGCTCCTATAGAGATACGAACGTGGAAGGCTTTACCTCGTGTCACGGACGAGAATGAGAATTTGGCCAAAAACCAGGAATCGGAGAGGAATCTTAAACTAGCTGAGGTCAGTTGAAATATAACGCTACAATTCCATGTGATTAATCAAGTTCAGTATGATAAAAAATTAAAATGTCTACAATGATACATCTATATAGATTATTAAATTTTAGAATAGATAAAAACACAATAATCTAAGCTAAGTTTTATTGTACTCTTTTGAAAATTTATCCTAATTTGTTATCTGTATTTAGTCTTGTTTTATTATATTCTCTTATTCTATACGGTTCTCTTATTCTATCAATTTAAAAATTGATTATATATTTTTTATATAATTTCACAATTATACGCTAATGTGAAAAGAGACATAACAAAATATGCAACTTCTAGAGTCTTTACGTAACAAAGCCACTGCTTCATCTCGGGTGTATGTACATCACCAACCAGAAACAGTGGCCACCGTGGATATTATCGCTTATTATCGATATAGCCAGGTAAATAGCATGAACTGTTATATAAAATATGATAATTGATAAATTGGAATGTTGTTGTTTGTGCAGTTTAAATGCCTTCACGCGTTGCGCCCGAAAAGCATCGTTCAGCAAAGAGGAGGAAGAAGAACTCGTGCGTCGAAGATTGAGCTTGCTGTTATACATTTTGAGATCGCCGTTTTACGACAAGTACAGCCGCAATAAGATAAACGCGCTGCTCGATACGATATCTACCTCTGTGCCTCTCGCCAAGTACTTGACGAGTGCCGTTAAAAAGAATTTACCGTACATGCAGAGTACGTATTTTTACATGTGGTCGCGCTAACTTACTGACGTAAAGCACAGTACAAAAACGCATAAGCTAAATACGAAAGCCGCATAATGTAAGCATTCCATAATCTATAAATAATTGGAATATTATGGAGTAATGTTATTTTTATATTTTTCTGTTATATTCCAGTATGAATTTTAAGCGATGGTGTTTATAATTGGTATATTTTATTTTTCATTAATAATTTATATAAATAAATTGTATGAAGGGCATAGAAAAGTTATTTTCTCCTTCAGTAATCTCATCAATTCGCTCTGGTTAACTTTATTAGCGATGGTGTTTATGATTGGTATATTTTATTTTTTATTAATTTATAGAAATAAATTCTATGAAGGGCATAAAAAAGTAATTTTCTCCTTCAGTAATCTCATCAATTTGCTCTGATAATTTTATTAGCGTCCCGATTATCTCATTAGCACGTAAGCGTGAAGCGAAAAGGGGGACGGATACGTTTCTCAAGTGTTTCGACGGATTTTCCCGATTCCTGTTACAGCTTCTTCGCACAATTTGAACAATTTTATTACATGGTTGATAAACGACGCAACTTTGATTGTACGTACAATCATGTAATAAATCTATTTGTTTTTATTGAGCTGACAAAATTCTTTACAAACTATAAAACTTTCAGTTTCCTTGATAAATTTGAACGCTAAGACTGAGTACATAGAAGATATCGCCTTTTTTGTAAACATGATTCTGTATCGTAGTATCCGTCGCTCATGTAACAGCCCTTTTGTCACGAGCATCAAGATACAGGGTGAGATGATTTATCGCCATTTGTGAAACAATTGTATTTTAAAACATAACATCCTACAACAATGTATTTTAATACATAATGTTGAATGAGATCAGCGATGCGTGATTCATGATCTGCTCGCACCGGTGATTCCTGATTATTGACCTTCGTTTGCCTATTTATCAATGAGACGGGGATGGCCTTGCTCTTTTTCTCCGCGTCAAGTGGATGTGCGCGGCTATTTCGATCCGCCAGGAATACCACCGGGCGCCTATTACCTGCATTGCGCACGTGCTACGGATTATTACACACATAATCGTAATTATAATCGGAAGCAATTTATTCTATTTTTTTCCATGTTGTGCCAGATATTTTATTTACACAGCTCGGAGAGCCCACCGAGTGTCATTATCAAGAACTGTCGTTTCTAGCGCGCCGTGAAAGGTCATTCATTATACTTATCTCGTCCGGTAGCGCGAACTAATATGTTCCCCACAAAGTTACGAAAAACGGAAATAGGTATACCGCTCCGCAACGCGCTGATGCATTTATGTACATACAGGTATATGTATATATAAATCCCGTAAGTCGCACTTCGTGTTTTATTTGAGTCAGTTTCGTTCACAAAGCTGTGTAATCAACTCTTTTTCTCTCTTCTCTCTCTGATATCGGATCTTCAAGATGAATACCGTCTTTCTGATTTTGCTGTCGTTGTGCCAGCTGTTGCAGCAAACGTTTGTCTTTGCGCAGATCATTTTTGACACCTCAACAACGGCAACAAGTATGTATTACACTGAGTATATATTATTGTTTTTAAATCTGGAAAACATGAAATACTAATAACAATATATAAAAGGTAACAAGTAATAAGAAAAAATAATATAGATGGATAAAGTAATTATTACTTGCGTGTATAAATGAGAAATATTAATGATACTTGGAAAATTATTCTATTATAGTCATTTAAATGTGTTATCTGGTATCAAAAAATTTCCTAATTTAACATATTAGCTTATGAACTATTGTGTATTAATGTATTTTTTTACGTATTTTATTGTCTTTTGCAGCTGCTATCGTAAATCAACAATGTCAGTGCTATGCTGGAAATACCTGCCCCACGGGCTCTGGCGGCATTGACATCAGAATAGTGAATACGGTGATACATTTTAATTCACACTAACGAGTACAATAAGAAATTATTCCGATATAATCCTCCATTTTAAAACAATTACTATATCTGTAGAAAAATTGGATTTATCAATTCTACATGTAAATTAATTTTATTTAAAAAGAAGTGAATTGCCCTTTTTAAACATCGATTCTTTTTATCATTTGATGATCATTGGTATTGTATACTAACTTATTATTATATTAACAGCAGTTTTACTCTTTTAGGGAATATTTTGCCCTGCTGGATACGTGTACTGTTGTCCATCCGGCGGTACAAATACTGCTTCTTGCGGCATTCAAAAAATTACACCCTCCGCGCATCCGGTGGGACAAGCTGCTTTTGGTGCATATCCCTGGATGGTCGCTATTTTGACCACCGGCAACGGTTACGTCGGGGGAGGAGTGCTTATCAGTACAACACATGTTCTTACCGTCGCTCATAAAGTAGCAAGTTATGTGTAAGCATCACATGCGCAAGTTTTTGAAAAATATATATGCCTCTTATGACTTTTATCTTTTTATATAGATCTTTGAAAGGATTAATTTCTGAAACTGTCTTTAAAATATGACATATAGATTTTAATATTCTATTCTTTGTAACATATACTTTCTCTTATTAAAAATGCGTTATAGAAATGGTGGGATCAAAGCAAGATTAGGTGAGTGGGATGCTCAAGTTACCACTGAACCTAATCCGTATGTAGAGATCTCCGTCTCGAGAATCACCCTGCACCCTCAATATAATTTGCAAAACCTCCAGAACGATATAGCTGTGCTTAAACTAAGCTCGGCTGCTCCCATCTCAACTAGTCCTAACATCAACACGGCATGTTTGCCATCTGCAGCAGCTGCCGTAGGAACAAGGCATGTATAATTAATATTCGATATTCAAAGTCACTTGTAATTCTCTCCACATTTGAATTCTCTTCAATCTATCAACAAAATGTATAATAATTTATGTACTCTATTTGTACAGCAGTTCTATTAATTTTTGTATCACTGTAATATATTATAATTTTGTAATAGATAACGCGTCTCTTGTGATTAAATATAAACATAATATTATTATCTTAAAGATGTTGGGTGTCGGGCTGGGGGCAGAATGCCTTTGGAAGTAGCGGGATGTATCAAAGTATCCTGAAAGAGGTAGACGTGCCTGTGCTGAGTCAAACGAATTGTCAAACAGCCCTTCGAACGACAAGACTCGGCAGCAGTTTTGTTTTGGACAGCAGTTTTATGTGCGCGGGAGGGGAAGCTGGCAAAGATGCATGCACTGTAAGAGAATATAATATATATATTGCTTCTTGCTAAGAGTATGAATATTGTATAGCAATCCGGATCATGAAGTTATTAATTTTACACGTGTTTATTAATCAATTCTAGCAATATCACTATGAATTTTCTTTAAAGGGCGACGGAGGCTCACCGCTGGTGTGTTCAACAAATAACGGGGCATATCAAGTTGTTGGGCTGGTGACATGGGGTATAGGTTGCGCAGGTGCGGGAATACCCGGTGTATACACTAATGTGTACAATTTCCTTTCCTGGGTCACGCAACAAATGACATAGCTCTTGAAAATATACAGCGTAAGAATTAAACAAGAAAATTATATATTTATCACATCGAGCTTCTTGTAAAATATTTGCAATAGATTATTACCTATCAATGCAAATTATCTTTTGAAAGAATTAACACACACACATACATATTAATATAACATTTTGTAATAGAACTCTCGACAAATTGAGGACCTAAATATTGTCAGAAAATTTTTTTAATTCCTTCAGAAAAAAAAGCAGTTTTTGAAAAAATTAGTTTTGCAGTCATTTTATCAATAAACTCTTTTCCATTACAGAAGTTCAATCGATAAAGAGTATTAAGAAAGAATATGCTGTTTATAACATTTTAAAATAGGCTTGCCTAATTATTGCAAAATCAAAAAGAAAACTTGTCAGTCCATATTTCTTAATAAACATTTTTGCAATGTCATTTTTTATATATAAAAAGAAAGACTATCTTTTATTTTATTTTTTGTAGTGTTACTGTTCAAAGCCTTGACACAAAAGTTTTCCAAGATTACGAGAGAATTACTTAAAAAAAATTTAACATATTTTTTCTTGTTTCTGAAAAAGTATTATACATGGAACACGGAAATAATTAATACACATCTTGCTGTTTTCTTTTGTAATTGCTTAAATCTATAAGAAATACATAAAAAATATACAGACTTAACATTTAAAAGTTATATGGAGGAAAGAATAAAGATATAACAAAGAGATTTGGTACTCTTGCTTACAGATTTGCGTCCTATCTTACAAAATTACGTATTGTATATAATCAACATAATAAAAATTACATATAAATAAAGAACTTCGCAGAGTAGATTTTTATAAAACCCTAGCGTCAATGTACAAGTGAGATTTAAAAAATACCTAACTTAGATTACATATCTTATGTGATACATTATGCATCAAACAGTCGCAAAGTCTTCTAATTTTAAAATCTACGAAATTTATAGTAAAAATTTAATATTTTATTATTTATATCAGAGCATATAGAGCGTATAGAGCATTATGTAACGTAATATATTTGGTATTAATATGTGCCTTTGGGTTTTAATTATCAAGTATCTTAATTATTTACTATAAGTAAATATTGATGGCAAAGATAAGAAATTGACAGATTATTCGTCAAACTATCTCAGAAAGGAAGAGAGAGAAATTTATTCATAATAATTTTAATCCATATGTGATCTCACGAATGAATTAATTTATTAATTACTATATGCAATTGCCTAATATGTCATTCAACCACACTGCCATCAACTGTGATATTAATGAATTCTATGTAGATACACATTTATTGTACTTGTACAATAAATCGTGACGCATCTCGCGTATTTTACTATGGAGGTAGATATTCGATAATGCAATGAGAGCTCAGACAGTTGGTGCATTAACGTGAGTGTGGGGAACTTGGACGGAGTGGAACGATGTTGGATGCGAAGCGGGCAGTGATAACAAGTGTCCGCGTTCCATTTCGTTCACTTCTTGTTGCTCTGTTCCTCCTATAGAGCCGGTCGAACGCGCCAGGCTATTACGCTGTCTGCACATGTATGGCGTCTCTCCAGGTGACGGAGTCTCACGACCCTGTATTACACAAGTTATTGTCTATAAATCTTATTTGCAGAGCTTATCAGTAAGGCTAGATGGATAAAACAAAACGTGAAAAAAATAAAAATTTTATGATATAGGCGATATTTGTCATGACATGTGTTAAATACGTTGTAACAATTCTCTTTTATCTTGTTAAAAGATTAAAAACCAAATACAAATAAATATAAAAATAGGATTTACGTACAATTTTGATTTTGTATCGTTGACTATATCAATCTTACTGTAACCTCACGTTGAATTTGAATAAATAATTTAAATTTGATTGTGTAAAATGGTTGGTTAACTCTTCAAATAATTTAAGCCGATTGAAACTTCATCATATAAAACCTATTTTTTTTTCTTCGCAAATAGATATAACTGTACTTTCAAATGGATGAAGTACAGAATTTAAGTTTCCAGACAGAGTAGACGAACTATCGCGCTCTATAGTCGTATGTGATTCTGATTTTATTCCTTCTAAGCATCGTCCGAGGTATTTTGACTCAGGGTATCCCAATGGAGGATTTATATCTCTTTCCAAGTTATACTACGAAACCGAAGAATATACAGATAATGAATGATACAAGAACGCAAAATTTGTAACGCGGCACTTACTTGTTTGGAAGGACCACAGCACGTTGCATGATTGCACGGCTTATCAGTCTTTGGACAATCCAACACGCAATCTTCCGTGGGAGTCTCTTTAATTTCGCTATTAGAATGATACTATAGAATGATAAAAAAATGTCTTCAATATATTATATATAAAAGTATCGAGTAATATATTTTGCAATAAAAAAATCCGACAACAAAATCTATATTAGAGGCAATCGTCAGTTAAGATTAAAAAGCACCGTTTATCCGTGAATCACGGATAGTTCAGTGAATATACACTTCACGCATCATTAACGCTAGACAAAAGACGTGCATTAACTTCACGTACGTGTGACTCACAGGCAGACTTTTTAATCATAACTTATGATCGTTCAAAGCTTTAAATATATTTAAAAAGACTATTACTCGGAAATTGCATACATTTTTACTTAGTTTCTTTGCACAAACTTTTCTATCGTGTTTTTATATCTAAATTCTGTTTTAACGTTTTGCGTTCACACGTGTATGCACACCGATTTTTATAATATTATTATATTTCTACTTACATCAATAAATTCTGGTTGAATAGTCGTCGAGTGTATACCCTCGTTATGGAAAAATTCCTTAACTTGTTCGGCAATTTTCATATATTCTGAAAGATTTCTACATCTTATATGCGCACTAGCTATAATACGATCACCCGCTAATTGCCATACATGGAACTCATGTACAGCTAATACACCGTCCACATTCTCTAACAAACGTTGCTGTATAGCATCGACCTATACGAATAAATTTGTAAATCAGACAATGCAAATATATATCGTGTATCTTAAAGATCTTATTATATATTGAATTATACAAGCCAACAAAATGTTACTTGAATGTGTGTTGGTACAGTCTGCAATAGAATTAAAGCTGATTCTTGAAGTAACGGCCACACGGAACGCAGGATAAGAATGACTAATAAAAGCGACAATGCAGGATCAATGTAGAATCTATGTAAAAAAAAATAAACAAATTTTAAATTATATATTCAAATCTTCAGTGTCTATATAGAATATGTAGAAACGTAGAGTACAAAATCACCTATACTGCCACTTTGTCAGCCACACAATTAGGGCAGACACAATTACAATGACAGACCCTAACGCGTCAGAAAGTACATGAAGAAATACCCCTCGCATGTTCATCTGACTTGCATCGTGCGAATGGCCATGCGCTCGTTTTACTTGGGGTGTCGAAGGTCTATAAGCTTCATCGTTCTCATTGTCGTCTGTGCCCACTAAGGTGCTCAGTCTATTATGACTTCGAGATATACCATGTGAGTGACCATGAGCAGCACTTCCATGTTCTACAATAATTGCACTTATAAATATCTGCCGTTTATACCGATAAAATAGATTAATTTTATCTGTTATATAAGATAGATGATGTCGATTAATTAAAAGGGAGAAATATTAGCTGTTTCTTATTAAGTGTTGCAATTATGAAACACATTGGACATGATAACCATAAGATTAATCAATACTTCATGAAATGCAATAAAATAATAAAGTTTTTCCCTTAATATTAACAATATTCATTTATTCAAGTAATTGAATATTCTCTAAATTTCAGTTATAATGAGTTTAATATCAATAAGATAATGAAATAGATATATTAGGTATTATTGACACTTCTCCCCATCAGAGAATTTTTAACATTTACACATTGTAGCTCCGGTATTTTTTCTTTTTGTAATCTTGAGATATAAATCTAATGTAGCAACTCTACACAATAAGAATTTTATTTCTCTTATATTTGCAGAAGTCTTTTATTTCAAATCTTGCTGTGTTAATACGTTTGTTAAGTAGATATACATTTAATAATCAATTTCTCTTTATCTTGACCCAAGACAAAATCTCTTGAGCACCAATAAGATAACATCGCGACAATGTGGAACAAAGAACCTTATATGCACAAACAACATTTTAGATATACAATGCTGTTACCCATTATCATAATTGAGATATTAAGATATATGATTAGGCACGAAAAGGATAATAATTAAGATTTAAAATAAGAATAAATTATTTTACAAATATTATCTAACAGAAAAAAATTAATAGTAGAAATTTCTGCATTCTGTATATATAATCTTCCAAATATGTGTATTGATATACGAATATTTATTATACGCAGTTCCCTTTTTACACTTCTAATAAATGGGACAGTTGTCTACATCAAAATAAACGTCACACTTATATACCTCGAACAGTTTAAACTTTATCGAAAGCAAATAAAATTCGATTTGCACGATACGTGCGATACTCACCGTGGAATAAACATAAACCTATCACATTCACCAGCAAACCAAGCGCTCCAACTGCGACGAGTAGTTTGGCTTCGTGTATTTCCTCTACCTCGATAAATCTCTTACACGCCTCCACAGTAATACTAAAACATAAAGCGACCAGGAACACGGCGTTCACCAAGGCTCCCAACACCTCGGCCCTGGCCCAGCCAAAGGTATTTTTGGACCATTTCTTCGGTGACATCTGCAACATAAGAACGCTCATAGGCAATCGAGAATGTTACAAAAATAAAATATTGCCTGGAATTTTCCAAAACAAAGTCCAAAATGAAGTACAAAACCTTACCTTCACCGAGAGAAATGCTACCACCAATGCGGCTACATCTGATAACATGTGAAAACTATCTGCTATTAAAGCCATCGAGTTGGTGACGTAACCAACTACGATTTCGACTAAGAAAAATAAAGCTGTCAGCCACAACATTGTCAACAGACGACATTTTTTCCCCGTGTAACGACCCATGGTATCTGCGCAGACCTGAAATGATCAAGAGAAATACATGAGCGTTTGTGACAAAGCGAAAGCCGCGTGTACGTTGTGCGTTGTCCCAGGAATAAATCTCTCCGCAAAGAAGTTTCCAATAATACACGGTTATTTCTATAACCCTTTAAGCCGGTAGACGCAAGAAGACTGACATTGCCAATAACTTCATCATAATGCATCGCAAAACGAGAGGATGGAAAATATATATGTTTCTTGTCACGAATATTGTCAAATACCAAAAGTCAGCTGATGCGGACGAGGCGGTAACGTCGCGTCGGGCACAGAAACTGGCAATTGCTGTCAATCCGGGAGGGAACGGTGCTCGGGGTACCGAAAATTGACGGCGTGAGAGAAATCCAGTGAATTCCAAATGCACCTCTTCCCCCCTCTCGTCTTCTTTGTTTGTTTACCAAGATCACGCGAATTTCGGACGATCGTCCGGCGCAAGAGACTAACGTCCCAATAAACCGCAGGAGGTGACAGGACAGGAGGCCTATTCGGAGGACGATCAAGGACGAGAACGTGCGCTACACGCACGTGCGCCCCGAAATCCCCGAATCGTTAAAGCAATTTCCTTATATCCATTTGCCATCAATCCGGGAGGAAGGGAGACAGGAAGAAAGAGAAACGAGAACGTGAATCACGTCGGAACGGCGAGGAGAAGGTACGTGATCCATCGAGCGGGGAGAGAAAGAGAATCATGCGCCATGAATCTAGATTCTATTGAAGGCTTCGGGTTCGGGGCGCACCGACGAGATCAGAATGTAGCAAAAGACAGCCGGCTCTGGGTAAAAAACTTTCGCGGCTACGAATTGTATCAACTATCAAGTGGGCTCGAGGGTAATGGAAGAGCGCTGACGTTACCGATCGTCACGCCGTCACGGTCGTCCCGACACGAACGTCCGGATGAGTATTTATGTCAAGGCTGGCTAACTTTAATCTCGGTTTGACTTACTTTTTATCTTTTTCTATCTGTAAGAATTATTCCCGTTTGATATACATTTTTATTAATGTAGATTAACTTTAATCTCGGTTTTTAATTCATTTTTTTTTTATCTTTTTCTAGTTACAAGAATTATGTCCATTTCTATCAATGCAGATTAACTTTAATCTCGTTTTAACTCGCTCTTTATCTTTTTTTTTTAATTTTCAGAACTGGAAAACGATAACAAGTAAAGTGTTAAACCGAGCGGGCTTATGTCCATTTCTACCAATGCAAATTAACTCTGATCTCAGTTTAACTTGCTTTTCATCTTTTTTTATTCTAAAGAATTAGAAAAAGATAAAAAGCAAGTTAAATCGAGATTAAAGTTAATCTACATTGGTAGACAATAAACATTAGAAAAAGATAAAAAGCCAGTTAAAAACCGAGATTAAGGTTGATCTACATCTTGGTAGGAGTGGATATTGCGGAATTGATTTTATAATTTACAAACCTTTGGTTTCATAAATATACATAGGTACAGCGAGACATATACATATATGTATGTGCATATAATTGTAGGGTCGCGGTCAGAGTAGTTGCAACACTTTTTTTTTTTTAAATAAGTTTAGGAAAATAAGTCTAAGTTATATAGTTATAAGTTGTAGTTATAGTTCTTGAAAAATAAGTTTAGTTTTTTAAGTGTTGCAACTACTCTGACCACGACTGTACATACATATACACACCCCGCACACATACACACACTAGAAGTTTTTGTATAGTGAGTGCGCGCGCGTCCACATAATATATCACATTAAGATTTTTGTCGAACAGAGAATAGTCGATATAATATCAATGATCTTCGATTATCTCAGGTCTCATCAATCGAGTGACGAAAATATATCCAGAATCGGCGGCGATTGTTGCAACGCAACAGTATCACAACTGATCACAACCCAGGTAGAATTCGGGATGACCTTTTGTCTAAAAGACATCATTAAGATGTCTTTAAGATGCCAGAAATCTTAAAGATGTCTTTATGATGTCTTTTAAGACATTAATTGCTACCTGGGAACCTATGAACCTACAACCATCACAACACAACGGGTGCAGAGAGGAGAGGAGAGGAGGGGAGGGGAGGAAGGAAAGGTACATTCGCAATATTCGCATTCGCTGTACTTCTACTTACCTGCGAGCAGGCGAATTCGTCGCGCCCGCGTTCACCGTGTATCGCAGGTATCGCTCTCGCGTTCGCCCACCGAGATCGTATCAAGTGACGCTGATTGAACACGGCGCGGCGTGAAGAACGTTCCTGGACATGTTCTGCTTTCCGTCGCGCGAGATCACGCGTACGCGCAGAACGCGTCGCTGGCAGGTACGGACAAGGCACTCACGACAAGAACTCACAGAGCACCGTAGCGCCCATGGCTAAACTGATTCGACAGATTTCCCGCACTGCCGCGCCGCCGGACTACGGAGAGTACGGAGCACAGAACATATACGTACGGAGTACTCCGGACTGCCCGCACCCGCTCACCCCGCACAGGCCGCACACGCACACCGCGATGAACGAGAACGCGGGTGGAGGGTGGAGTGGTGGGCGGTGGACGCGAGGACGCTGACGGCTGACCCGCGTTCGTTAAAACCCCGAGCCCCGAGGCCCCGTTCTCGCGGCCGACCAATCGCGCGGCGTCAGCCGTCAAACCCGTATCACGTGTACTCTACGGATTGAAATTGAGATTTAGATTGAATTTTAATCAATTATAGATATATTATGGCGTTTTCGATTTGGCGAACCCAGGTTTCCAACCTCTGGGTCACATGGACATAGAATACAGTATACATATTATGTATGTATTATCTATCTCCATGTGACCCAGGTTGGAACTTGGAACTATGGGTTCGCTAAATCGAAAACGCCATTAGAATAAAGAAAATGTACATTATATATTGACATATTGTTCTACAGATTTTATCGAAATGCTGTACGTGGCACGTAATAATGCATTTATTAGATTTAAATAAATTCAAGTAGCATTTTTTGATAATTAAGACAATTGAGAAATTGTTGAAACTTGTTAATAGGAAACAAATATGTGGAATTTTTAAAAAATTGACGGATTTTGGGGTATAAGAAATCTGCTATTTTTATTAGCATTATACGACACGAATACTATTTAAAAAAAAGACGCTTTAATAAATTTGAGGATAAAATATTAAAATGTTGAATGTTTTCAAGGTGATCACCTGAAATTAAACAATGCTCAAAGCGCTTTTCAATGGCCCGAATAATTTTTTGAATTGCCTGTATAAGATTTTTTGTTTTTGTTCGATCAAATAAGTGGCACAAACGGAAAGAATAATTTTTTGTGAAGATTGGTCGATAAAAATTATATGATCTGTTTCCCGAAAAAAACGATAATTTTGTTTATATATTTACTCAACTAAAAGCGTGCTTCGTCGATGAAAATAATTTCATTTTTATCGTTTATTTTTCTTAACTTCGAATAACTCGCGCGATTGTTGAACGAAATGCTACTCGATCGTGCGTTTTGCTTTAGCCATAATTCTGTCAATATAACTGATGAATCGTTATTTCGCGAAGAAGAAAACTTCAGATAACTTTTTATCTTTTCTTTAATGTTCCTCTAATATTCAATCCCAATACTTGAGCGAGAAAGCGTTCAGATTTTCCTTAAAGTAATTAATCCACTTTGTTTAGAGTTTCTTCAATCATTATATCGTACGTGACGGTCCAGAGGTCCGAAATTGACATAATTATTAATAATTGTATAAAACAATTTGATTTGACGTGAGCGCAATATGATAAAATATAGCGCGTTAGATAAAAATTAGAAAATTGAAAGAATTAGAAATGTAACAAAAAAATATTAAAATTTACCTTTTAAGAGCGTTTTATTCCGACGAGATATTGGTTTGTTCCATACTTTGTGTGAAAACCACACTGTGATTCACATATATGTATATTTCGTCTCTAATGTAAAAGCACTTGATAAGAAAAACTTTTTCTTCCATAATGAGAACACTCGTGAGCAATCGCACAGAATGATTCGTACAAAAGTTAGAATAAAACTGACACATGTTTCTAATTCGCGAAGCTAACAGAGACAGATAATCCTTGAAACGATAAACGGAATGTATGATAGTTTAGTTTGAGCAATTTCTCAATCGTCACCTTGAATAACAATTTCTGCAACGAGAAATCTCTGTAATGCTGTCAAATACTCCAAAACATATTTTGTACCTTAAGCTGCAGAAGCGAAAAAAATATACAAAAATCTTCTAGTAAGCAAAATGTTATAAGCAATTTACCAGCAGATTTAAACAGAATATTCGATAGCGATTGACGTCGATTGCATTGCTATAGTGTTTTATCAGCAGATATTGCCTGCAGAAACCGAGAAGAATATGTCTATACAACTATTCAAATGGAGTATTCTATATACAGATTCTCGGTGTTTGCTGGCAATTTGCCATCATATCCCATTGGCAGATTCTATCACATTTCTGCTGATATACTCGTCGATAATATTTGCAGCAAATACCTCGTAAAATCTGCCTTCGACAGATGGCTATTTTGACTTTCAACAAATTCCATCTCGCAAATATAAATTCATCATTTGCTTACACAAGTCTGAAACGTAAAACAGCAGTTTGTCGAGAACATTATGCCATGCACTTCGAAAATAGATGTAAGATTCATAAGGAATATAACATATAGCGAGAGTTGTATCTTTATTATTTCAAATATTTAATTGTAGCACAGGCACAATACGTTCAACTTCCGAATAAATTCGGAATCGATCATCAATCATCGGTCTAATCGTCAGACATATGTAACACATGTTCTTAACGACGCGAGGTGTTCAAGAAAATGGGCATTTATTCATTTTCAAATGCAAAATTTATGCGCGAAAACATACTTAATTAATTCCTTTCCTCCTCTTTCTCTTTTTAAAAATCTTTTTCGGTACGCAATTCCGCAGCGGTTTCGATATATTCGCGATTTCTTATATTAAAAAAATTTACAAATAAAATGTACAGTTAAAGACCGGGACCGATTTTGTACGCGTACAAAATCGGATACTTAAACAACGTAAGTACATATTAAAGCTACAAAAAATTTTGTGTATTTTTCGATAATTAAACGGAACATTGTATGGTAAACGTTTAACTCGGCAGTGGTAAAATTTTTGTTATCAATACGACGAAGTTTTCAGAGACCTATATAAACTTTTTATATTTTTCTTGCAGAAAAATGAGATGCGTCGTTTTTGAAGAATTATTTATTATTCATAAATATTAATTAAACACTAAGGAAAAGTAACTTTTAAGGAGAGACTGATAAATGCATCCAAATATGGAATTAAGCAAACTTTACTTCGAAATATTATGCTATTATATCAGGATTAGATATAACATAACACACGTACACATACGCGTATTAAAGACACAAATATTATTATATACACAAAATGTAAATTGCAAAATTTATAATACAAAGTCGATCTTTATATTTATATATTTACGTTTTTACATTACTCTTCTTGAGTTTTAAAAGTTAATCTAGAAATTCTGTATCTGTATTTGTATTTGAAATTTAATTGTTCTTAAAGAATCATATATATTTTTCACATATTTATTAAATAAATTAATTAATATAATTAGATAGGATTAAGAAACAAAAATTAAAACGATATTTAAATGTATTTTTGAAATTTATATAATATAGATATGAATAAGAAACAAATTTTTTTTACATATATAAAAAGTTGTGACACTTCTATTTCTTTCTTCCTCTATTTTTACATTTATTGAGATCGATGTAAACGGATTCATGTTTACACGTTAATATTTACATTAAATGTTTGACCTATTTCCTTCTAGAAACAAAATTCGAAGTTATCATCCATAGGATGGGATAAGTTACAAATTTCACATTAGTGTAAAAAAAAGTATTAGCACCGCTTCCTAAAAATCAATCTACCGGAATATCTCTCGAAATTCCGTAAACATAGGAAATTATACTTATGATTACGATATCAACCTACTTAATTCATTCTATATAAATGCCCGTTTTTTCACAAAAAATGGCAGGATAAGAAACGAAGGATCTTAAACGTTTATAAACGTCTAAACAAGCTTAATTTTACATTATGTATATTTAACTTGGACAGAAGATGATACGAATGATAACAGTAGTAACGTTAAGATAATGAAAAATATATTGGAACTGCAACCTATTTACAATAAAGCAAAAGTTCTTGACTATAGGAATTAAATAAAGAAATAAAAAATTCTTATTTAATATCGATGAGAGAAAATGTTCTTTATACGCGTTCCGTATCACGCGAGTACAAAAATGAAATGTAACATTCTCGAAATTCTAATAAGTATGCATCTTCGTTGCATGATTTATTATGGCTTACTGATATTTTTTTATAAGATGTAAAAATAAATTTTTATAACTGTATTTTATACAGACAAAATATAACTTTTTTTTTTTACAGCATTTGGCGTTTTAGTTCAGAGAGTATAGTTTAAACGTGTATACTCCCATAGATCACAAGCTTGTGTAATTTTGGATTGCATTTGAAATGCAGTTTTTTTTGCAGGATATTTCGCCTAGCCCTGTGGTACCACTGCCGGGTTAAGGATGAACTGGGTCCAGAGTACCATACATTTGAAATTTATTACAAAGTCACATTTATTATCACGATTCAGCTATCTCAGCATCATCGATAATACGAATCTGGTAATTCTATATACAATCTACCGAAATAAACGCAATGATCGGTAGTAATAGCAATAGCGTCTTTCAAATCTCTTCGGAAACTCCCCCTTCCTTTCATTTACTTTCACCTCGTTGATATATTTTTCTTTTTTTAATAAGTGTGCTGAAAAATCGGTATAAATGTAACCTACGAAAAGGAGTAATATTACCGCAATAATCGTTCTCAATTGTAGCTTAGACAAAATTTGGAAGAACTGTAACGCCGTTTTTATCTTTCACCTTTACATTTCCCTACTTCTACTATTGCCAACGCTATTTTATATCCGATAGTTTTTTTAGAAAATCGAACGGATACTCGTTAAATAATTATATCACGAGTACGAGGTCGATTGAACATGTCACAGTTTACAGCTCGAGCACCATATTTAGCTAATGTCAATAATAATTAAAACCAAATTGAAATTAAATTTCGACATGTCTAAAATCGCTACGTCACTTCACCCCTTTCTCTCTCTCTCCTTCTCTGTCTCGATTTGCTATCATTTAAGCTACGTTGCGACATTGTCGATAAACTTCGATTGATATTAAATACGATCTAATGCTAATCACTTACGTCTAGATCACTACAATCGGGTATTATTAACGATGAGCGTTCAGTTAGTTTTCTCTCGCTGTGTCTCGCGATGTTGGCTACTATGGCACTTGACTAATACTGACGCGCTGTTCGTTTTTCTTCCCCCCTAAACTTCTAATACCTTACACGCTATCATCACGTCTAACAATAAATTTAACTCGAACAACGGTTCCCTATTTTTTCTATCAATATTCTCAACTGTCCTAGCGACCAACATCGTGTTCGAAACAGCAGTAAAGTTCGTTTATATAAAGTGCTACAGGTCTTCCACAATTTTTCTAAGATAAGTAATAATTACTTCGTAATATAGTTTTGCTAACCAGCGACCGTCCGCCCTACTTGGCTTGGGCTGGGATCGGGGAGACGCAGGGCGGCGGTATGGTATCCTTCTTTTTTTTTCTTTTTGATTGGTATCAATCTAAATCTAGTTTTTGGACGAAGTGCGAGGATGGGTCGTGCGTGCTTTTGCTTCCTAAATCGAGCGTGCGCGAGTTCTTATAATCTTTTTTTTTTTACTTGTAGCCGTAAGCTTTACTTTCTTGTTTCCTTGACCAGAATTACGATTTATCTTCGTTAATAATTAATTTACTCGATACGTATATTCTCGAAAAGAAGAGGAAAAAGAATATTATTATTGCGTGTGTAAAAAGAACAGTGGCGGAAATCATGGAGCAGCCCTGAGAGAGAGCGAACAACGCATCTGGGAGTAGTGCATGTGCGCCTATGTATCCGTGTGTGTGTGTGTGTGTTTTTGTTGTATGTGTGTTTTGCATGTGTGTAAATCTGTTGAGTATATACTTGTCGTGTATGTGTGTGTTGTGTGTGCGCGCGTACGTCCACACGTATGAATCTCATGAGGATGAAATGTTTCACTCAACGTGTAAATTGCGAATTTACTTATAATTTACTCTTTTTAACGTTTGCTTTAACCTCAAGTCTTAAGCAAAAAGGTCTAATCCTCTTTGATCTTAAGAGACGTGTGACGCGAATCCGCGCACCCGTGCCTCGAGTTTGTATACAAATGGACACCTTCTACGCTGAATATCGACACTTCTGCAACAGAATCAACAGATTGCCACGTGAGACATATATTTCACGACAATGTTTGCAATAGTGTGTGTAGACGTAATCAATTACAAAATTCTTACCATCAGGTAATTCATATAGTTTCCTAGGAAGAGAGGCGAAATAGGGATGTTCTAACGCTTCCTCCGCTCCTATCCGTTGATCGGGATTCAGTTGCAGGAGCGACGACGCCAAACTATCGCCTTCGGCGATATCGTAAAGCCGGGGAAACGAGAGTCCCAGTTTCCGCGGGGGATAAAATATCAGTCTATGCGCCTTATACCCGGGCAGATGCGTGACACCTGGCCAAGTCTCCTCGGTAGGTGTGCCCAGCACTTTAAATATCTTATCGAGTTGGTCGGTCGTACAGCGTACACCTGGGAATGTCGGTTCGCCAGTTAACATTTCCACAAATATGCAACCTACTCCCCACATGTCGAGCGAGGTGGAGTACTCTGTGGAACCTAAAAGAACGTCGGGCGGTCTATACCATAAGGTCACGACTTCGTGTGAGTATGTATGCGATGGCACGGATTTGGCCCTTGCTAGCCCAAAGTCTGCCAATTTAAGTTCTCCTATTTCGCTGATTAATAAATTCTGTGGCTTTACATCTCTGTGCAGAACCCTCCTAAAGTATGCAGTAACACAAATTAATCAACGCGCATCAAGATGCAGATATCGACGATTATGTACTATATATATCTGTAATTACCTGCGATGACAGTATGCCAGCCCTCTCAACAGTTGAAAAAGAAACAATTTAACGTTGCGCCGATCCAATCCTCCGTTATACCTCTCCATATATTGCGATAGATCGGTGTGAACGTATTCAAACACGAAAGTGAGCGTCTCGCGGGTATGAATAATATCGTGTAAAGTCACGATATTGCTATGCTTTAACTCTTTGAGGAGACTTGCCTCGCGAATGGCAGTAAACGGAGCTCCTTCCTCCTCTTGCAGTCTAATTTCTTTAAGAGCCACCACTTGATTAGTGAGATGGCTGTAGCCTTTGAACACTGTGGCATATGATCCCTCTCCTAACTGCTCCAGTTTTATATAAGCTTCAGATTTACCGAACGGCGAATCTCCCTGTTGAGATAAATTAAGATTATATATATAATGTATAGTATTATATCAGACTAGAAAGTGAATACGAATGGTAATGTATGTAGGATAATATTACCCCAAAAGCGGAGAATCTTTTAGTTCTTCTAGGTTCCGGACCAAGAAAAACCTCAGATTTGGGTCGTGGTGGACGTCGGGGCCGCAGAATTACCCTAGCTTCCTCCCGTATATCTTCATCGAGAAGCTTTGAATCGCTAGAAACCGAAAGCTGCCGATGCACTCTCTCGTGTTCGCCCACACCTGTCCATTCTATGACAGTCCAATTTCCGAAAACATTCTTAAAATAACAGCAATAGAAATGCATAAAGTCACAGACTTTTATAAAATTTTGGGATATACAGTAAGTCTACATTGTGTAAATTATCTGTAACATATACATGTTTTGGTTATTTTGTGCATTTAAATAAACACGAGATGCATGATTTCAACTATGCATAATTAATATGCACAGAAATGAGAATGTGATATTTGATACGTATTGAGATTATTAAAAAATTTCTTAGTGATATCTTTTTAGTGTTTTTAGTAACAGAATGTATTGTGAATAAGTGCATTCTTATATATGAGAGAGAATTAGTTAACAAATAACTTTATAAAAAATATGTACGACATCAATTAGATTTATATTGTCTCAAAAAGTATGAGTTTTAAATTTTTCGTTTTCGACTCTTACTTCAAAGAATATATGAACATACATATATCAAATTATGTCTAGAAGACGTTATCAAACCTACGAATATATATTTGTTTTCAGATAAAGCTCACCATAACGACGATCTTTGTCCGCAGGTATGTTGCCATTCGGCTCCAAGCGGTCTAGGAACTCCTCAGAATAACCATTATATGGCAATTGACCTCTGGTTGTTGCATCATCAGCCTCTTCTTTTGATATAGCTGTAATAAAATACATAACACTTGAATATACATATGAAATTTACAATAATTATATCTAGCCAACAAACAATTCATGATTTAATTATGTCAAACTATTTTATTCTATCTATAATATAAATATTTTTAATATTTATAACATTAATAATCAAATCTATAAAACATCACGTTGTTTAATTACAGTCTGCAAAAACAATTATCAGTCTGACATTAATTATATATATATATATATATTCAATAATATTTTTAAAAAAACATTTAAAGATAATAAAGTTTAATCTTTGCAAATACTACTTTATCTTATCAATGTAAAAGAAATTATCTGGACAAAAAGTACTTACAAAGCCTTCCAAAGCTGTGACTGAGGCGTTTCTTTAATTTTTGCACTCTGCTGAGCGCACTACCTTTCTTCTCCCGCATTGTCACAGGCCCTGCATGTAACAAACGTAATATTTAAACAACCATTTGATACACTGAGTGTAAGTTGAGACAGCATGACATCATAACAGAAGGCCAAGAACATCGGAGTAATTTAGATATAACAGAGCATTATGATGACATCATACATCTGTGTTATGCTGGTGCTCCTTAATAAAGAGGCATATGTGCATCACATTCCACTCAAATGACAACGCGAGGAACCTAATGTATATATGATTACATTATGCATACAATTACATTATGAATACAAATGAAAGGAGAGAAAGAATTCTGCCAGTTTCTCTTCTGGAGGAGATAACACGTATCGCAATAAGATACGCATGAAGAAAGATTCTTTCTCGTTACAAGTGTCAAAACTTGTGTATACTCTCCTTTTATTTAACTACTTACAAGTATAAAGCATGTAATGACTCAATGAACGAGGTAGCTCGAACAGCGTTTTGTCTCAAACCGAATGATGTAATTCATTCCGAACGATGATTCATCTAATCGTGGATACGGAAGGTGGTTGCAGATTTTTACACAGGGATGAAGATATGTGTTCTTAAATATACTTAATTTCAAAGTGCAGGAATGAATTCTAGCCAACTATCGTGCTTCTTGGAGCGAGCTGCATAACAAAGCAAACTCTCACGGGACGCTCACCATCGCGATAAAAACTTTGAAACTGCCGTATGTATACGGCACATGACACGCCATTCAGTCACACGTACGTGCCCGCACACGAGTGCGGCACAGTTCTGCACACACACACACACACACACACACGCACGCACGCACGCACACACACACACACACACACACACACACACACACACATTCACATATACTCACACACAGTTCTTCTGCGTACAGGTACAGGTAGCAGTTACCGCGAAGAGAGAGAGAGAGAGAGGGGGTCAACGAACTAATATACATTTAGTTTCACGCGTCGGATAACAAATGTCTGTTCGAGTGTCAAAATGAAAACGCGGAGGCTTCACCTCGCGCTACACAAGAGGCCGCATTGTGCTCATCGCGCGGCTCGACGAGCCACGTTGATCCTCGCAGACGCGAATCTCGCGATTGAAGGTGATAAGCGCGCCAGCGCGAATATCAAGATCAAGCGACGTCGCGGGGGCCGAGGAAGAAAAACGCTCGGTTTCCTCTCGCCTGAGTTGCATACTGGAGCTCCGTCTGCTCCGTTCCTCTTCTGCCTGCCATCGGGAAGCGATACCGTACACGCAAACATATACAAGACGTGCGCGCGCGAAGAGAGAGAGAGAGAGAGAGAGAGAGAGAGAGAGAGAGAGAAAGAGTGACAAAGAGAGAGAATTATTTTCATTTTCTTTCTCTCCCCCTCCTTCTTTTTACTATTCACTCAGCTCCTCTCCGTCGCATTGCTCCTCCCCTGTTGTCCTTCTTCCATCTCTATACGATCCTGGAACGGAATTCCCTTTACCTCTTTCTCTCGCTCTGTCGCGCACACACATACACACACATTCTTTCTTTCTTTCTTTCTCTATCTATCCCTTTATCTTTCTCACCTCGTTCGCACGCACACAAAAGCGGCCGAAAGCCGATAAGAAACGACGAGCCGGAACGTCCCGTCGAGGCCGTCGAGTGGGAAAAGGATGCTTGCCAGGCGCGTCCGCGCTCCGACTTACCCTCTTTGCTCTTGGAGGCGGTCGAACCCTTGTCCTGACAATACATGATTACTCATTCGCTCGCACGCGCGGGACACATCACATATGGGCGGTGACGCACTCGGGGCTGCGGGTGTGTGCGTGTACGCGCCGCCGCTACCGCCGTCGCCGTCGCTGCCGCTGTGTTCTTTTCCCTTCTCGGCCGATTCTCCTGCGGCGATCCTGCGGGCTCCCGCCGTGCTCTTTAGCGCGCGTTCCTCTCACGTCGCTCGTGCGGTCCGCGTCGTCTCGTATCTCGGCGATGCGCGTACGGTCCCGGACTTCGCGTCGCCTCGCGCTCGCGCCATGAAAACGCCTCCGCGCTGTCGACAGTGTCGACGACGACGGCGACGACAACGACGGCGATCAGCGATGGGATCTTTCCGCGCGGGGTGCTTGCCACCGCGACCCGCGTGAATATTTTACCACGACGCGCGAAAATTCGCCACCACCGAGATCGCCTCTCCTCTCCTCTCCGGTCCACGCGAGGGGCAAGGTTCACGTCGTTGTCGGTGCACAAAATCTCACGCACACACGTAAGGAATCGACTCTTTCTCTTTCTGTATTTCCTCCTGCTCTCCTCGCCCACGGGACGACCACAATCACGACGTCGGTCACAACCCTCCCCGCTTTTGCGCTTAACCCTGCTGACGGTGGGTGCGTGCGCGCACGCCACCCACTACCTCCGGTAAATCATCTGCGAACGGGACCGAACCGGTCCCGGAAGCCTGTCGCGGATACTGGAGTGGAGTGCGCCCGCACCACCTCCGCACACCGCACGACACGACAAGTCGCGAGCGAGCCAGCCGAGCTCAGCCGAGACTCCACTCCGAACAGTCCGATCACTCCGAGACGCGCGCGCGCGCGAGAACCTAGAACGGCGACTCCACCGTCGTGAAGTTGCTCCGAACTCCGATTACTCCGAAACGCGTGCGCGGTGCGCTTGGATCGCGGACGAGTGAAAGGCTGCGCTCAGCAGAACAAGCCGCTTCGCAGCAATCGAACGTGATTGACTGCGTTCAGCAAGACACAACTGTTGAGTTCGTCTTATCAACACTCTACGTTGATTTGTTGGTTCTAAAAGTAAGAACCAATCACGTTCGATTGCTACTGAGCGGCTCGTTCTGCTGAACGCCGCCATTGGCTCTTACTTTTAGAACCAACGAATCAACGTAGAGTGTTGATAAGACGTACTCAGCAGATGTGTTCTGCTGAACGCAGCCAAAGTAACTAGAATCACTAGAATGGGCGAGCGCGACGCGCGCGTTTTGCGATTGCTGCCGGACGGGAGAGATCCAAAAATCGATTTTTTGAAAAAAAAATCCATTGGGGGAAATCTTGATCAGACTTTGTACAGACGATATTTATCATCTTAACGTCCTGTTGATTTTAACCGAGAGGCATTGCTGCTATTTAAAGTTACGTATTCCGTAATTTAAAAAAGTGGAAAAATGAATATAAAGTACCCAGACAGCACGCATGTCCAAAATTGGGACATAAGACGTCTTAAAGATATTTTCAAGACATCTTTATGACGTCTTATGTCCCGATTTCATGTGTGCAGGCCTAGTACTCGACGTCGAGATCTCGATATCGATATCGGAGTAACCGAGTTTATCGGAGTATCGTCGGAGTATCGTCGCGATATCGATACTCCGCCCGCAACCCATCGCCATGCCATGTTCTCGCGCGTCGTCGCACGTGTAACTGTGCGCTGTCGCCTTGTGACTCTTGTGAGTCAGCAAAAAGGGAAGGGAGTTGGCGATAATAATCTGTTGTCGCGGCTGTTACGAGGAGCGAGCACCGTCGGGAACGGTGGTGAGGCACTGTGCGCGAATTACTGCGTCGAGCACGCGAGTGAAGTTGTCAACGTGCCGAGCGGAGCGACGATGTCGGGCGACGAGAAGCCGTTTCGCCGTCTGCCGTTGTGCGTGCGTCCCTATCACTATGATATCTCGCTGACGCCGAATCTCACTGCCTTCACCTTCGACGGCACGGAGAACGTGCACCTCAACGTAAGTCCCGCCGTACTTTAGACTTCAATCTCTCTTTCTCTTTTTCCTTTCTCGTCGTCCCCCCCTCGTCCACCTTCCCTCCGAATGAAAGAGTCGAAAAAAAGAGTCGAATAGAAGATAGAGAACAAAGCGGCCGCTAGCCATATGGGAAACATAACCAAGAAACGCCCCTACCCCTCCTCTCCCCTCCCCCGCCGCCGCGACCGCGGCCGGCTCTACGTGGCTGTTTGAATAGTGTTCAGGTTCATGTTTTGATTGTCTGCAAACACCGAGGCGGGCCGCCTTATCTTCTCTAATTGCCGGCAATCGCGGTTTTAATCCCTTCGGCAATTTGCCTGGTTAATTCCGCAATGACGCGCGCGTTTGATTTCTAGTTGTATTCGTGTATTTGCCGACGTTATCTATTATTTTTCCTCAGACTTTGTTTAACGCGAGGTTTAACGTACTTCACGCTTATCTCTGCAACGCATGATGACTACTGCAAATTCTCTTTACTGATTACTGACTTGGTTTTTTTCTTTTTTTTTTTTCTGGATTGTAGGTGGAAAGCTCGACGGACACCATTGTATTGAATTCCTTGGAAATTAATATAAAAAGCGCGACTTTCAACGGAAACGATGGTAAGACTATTGTCGCCAAGAAAATTGAACTGTCAGCGTCCGAAGAAACGGCCATGCTGGTGTTTCCTGAAGCTCTGCCATCCGGTAAGAGCGGTTACCTGAATATAGAATTCGTGGGCGAGATCAATGACAAGATGAAGGGCTTTTACAGGAGCAAATATAGCGGGTGAGACTACAGCTCGTAATCTTGCAATACATGAAAAAAAGAATTACAGAATCATTTGCCTTTGCCTGTCGATTTGATTAGGAAACAGACCCTTTTGACAACGCGTTTCAATCATTGTTTGTTAATTTTAGCACCTGAAAAAATTATGTAACGCCTGCAGAGATAAACGAGGGCAGTGTTTAAACTGTGTATGTTATATGTATCTTTCAAAGGCAAGATGGTAACTTCGCCGTAACTTATTTGTGTCCCACGTCAGCACGGAGGCTCTTCCCATGTTGGGACGAACCGTCCTTCAAAGCGACCTTTGAAATACACCTCTCAATCCCATCTCAGGCATCCCTCGTCGGAATATCGAATATGGTGAGCATCCCTTACAATGTAGAATTTTTATGATTTCAGAGAGGACGGTACCGTTGAACACGCGGCGGTTACCCAGTTTGAGCCCACAGATGCTAGACGTTGCTTCCCATGCTGGGACGAACCAGCGCTCAAAGCCACATTTGACATTACGCTAAAAGTACCAATCGGTCTTACAGCACTTTCCAATATGGTAAGCAGCGCCCGGCATCTGCAACATTATTCGCTTCTTTCTTTTTTCTTTTGCTCCCTATCCTTTGATTCATATTTAAAGTAAATAAATTTACATATTTCTCACGCTCTTCTTACATTTGATTATTTCTTTATGTGTAACATTTAGTATATATATGTACATTGTATCTGTTTTGATTTTCAGCCTGTGAAAAGCAAAATTACAAATGGCAACTACGAGACATTGACTTTCGTAAGAACGCCTATTATGTCGACGTACTTAGTGGCCGTAGTAGTAGGCGATTTCGATTACATCGAGGACATGTCTAGTGATGGTGTGTTAGTTCGAGTTTATGTGCCCAAATCCAAGAAGGAACAGGGCCAGTTCGCCCTGGAAGTGGCGACCAAGGTGCTGCCTTATTACAAGACTTACTTTGGTATCGCATATCCCCTGCCGAAGATCGATCTCATAGCGATCGCTGACTTCTCGTCCGGCGCTATGGAAAACTGGGGACTCGTCACGTACCGCGAGACCTGCTTGCTCGTAGATCCGCAGAATACATCGGCGGTGCGCAAACAGTGGATCGCACTGATAGTAGCGCACGAGTTGGCGCATCAATGGTTCGGCAATCTTGTGACGATGGAATGGTGGACGCATCTATGGCTGAATGAGGGCTACGCGTCGTTCGTAGAGTTTCTCTGCGTCGCGCATTTGTTCCCGGAGTATGATATCTGGACGCAATTCGTGACGGACACGTACATCCGAGCGTTGGAACTGGATGCTCTGAAGAACAGTCATCCGATCGAGGTGCCGGTCGGCCATCCGTCGGAGATCGACGAGATCTTCGACGACATATCGTATCACAAGGGCGCCTCTGTGATTCGTATGTTGCACGCGTACATAGGTGACGACGATTTTAGAAAGGGTATGAATCTATACTTGAAGAGACACAGCTACGCCAATGCGGAGACCGAGGATCTCTGGGCCGCGTTGGAGGAGGCCAGTAACAAGGCTGTGCGTAAGGTGATGTCGTCGTGGACCAAGAGACAGGGTTTTCCCGTTGTCAAGGTCGACTTTCGTCAGGAGGGCGACAATAGGATCTTATCATTGTCTCAGGAGAGATTCCTGGCCGACGGATCCACCGATAGCAGCGCGGATAACGCGTGGCTCATACCGATAAGCGTGAGCTCTTCGCAAGATCCGAACAAGACGATATTTGACAGCATTTTAGACGCGAAAACCAAGGAATTTGTAATCCAAAACGTTCCCGAGGGCGTATGGCTGAAAATCAATCCTGGTACAGTTGGATTCTATCGAACGCGTTACAGTCAACCCGCTCTGTCGCATCTGTTGCCTGCGATTAAGGATCATACGTTACCTCCTCTCGATAGATTAGGCTTGCTGGATGATCTCTTCGCGATGGTACAAGCAGGTTACGCATCCACGGTGGAAGTGCTCGAATTAATGCAGGCGTTTATGCATGAGGACAACTATACCGTGTGGTCTACCATAGTGAATATCCTAAGTAAAATCGGCATTCTCATTTCGCACTTAGACTTCGAGGATTCCCTCAAGGCGTTCGGACGTAATCTGTTCCGCGACGTTAATGCCAGATTAGGCTGGGATCCTAAGCCAAATGAGAGTCATTTAAACACGCTACTCCGATCTCTCGTGTTAGGCCGCATGGCGGCTTTAAATGATCAAGCTACTATTGAGGAAGCGAAGAGAAGATTCGAGCTGCACGTAAAAGGCACGACGACGCTCGCTGCTGATTTGCGCAGCCCAGTTTATCGAGCTGTACTCTCCGTGGGCGATGCCAATACTTATGAGACCATGATAAAACTATACAAAGAGGCCGACCTTCAAGAGGAGAAAGAGCGGATTCTGCGTGCGCTCGGCGCGATCAAAGACGAGGCGCTGCTGAGAAAGGTCCTGGACTTTGCCATGAGCGAGGAGGTCCGTGCTCAAGACACAGTATTTGCCATCATGTCCGTGGGTTTGACGTACAAAGGACGTCTCATGGCATGGAACTTCTTCAAGGAGAAATGGAAGACCCTGATGGACCGTTACGAGGGCGGCTTTTTACTGGCGCGGCTTGTGAAGTTCACCACGGAGAACTTTGTCACCGAGGAACAGGCCAAAGATGTGGAGAGCTTCTTCGAGGGTCACCCAACTCCGGGCACCGAAAGAACGGTGCAGCAGTGCGTGGAGTCCATTAGATTGAACGCGGCATGGCTCAGCCGAGAAAAAGACTCCATCAGAAAATATCTGACCACTCAAGTCTAGTAAAGACAGTTCTTAATTTTTTTTTTTCCGTTACCTTAATAGGACATTTTTTTGCATAATTCGAAACCGCCAAACAAGCCAAACGGTTTATTACTCGAACATCTTATGGTACTGCTTGATATTGTGAAAGGACGTTAATTTAGGTACGGACTTGTCTCTTGTGTATGAGATAATACATAAATAATCCGGCAAACCTTGTATATGCACGCTTAACGAAAAACGCTGATTTGTTTAATATTGGCTAAAAATTTCACTAAGTGAAAAAGAAAGCATGGAAGAAAATACAGTTTTGTATACACCTATTATACCTCATTGACGAGTCATGGCGTAATCCAACACTTACAGAGTTCTTTTATCATCTATTTCTTACCTATAGTGCTGTCATAGATTCCATCATTTCGGGTCCATCATTCATGGGGGAAAATTATAATATTTAGACTAATCACTTTAATATATCTCAAGTATCTCTTTCATTTATTATATGAGAAAAGTTAAAACTGAATATTATATCAGTATTTTTAATTTTCAGTGACATACTGCAGCAATATTTAGAGCAGAATTTATTTAATGATTTATATACAAATAAAACATGAATTATATATAAATATAATTTAGAAAAGCCAGTTGTGTGTGTGAAAGGTAATTGCGTTTGTATTGTTGTTTATTCATATATTACGTGAGCCACTTGCAAGATATTTGCTCTCGATTTATAGATATAAACTGTACGAGCAGTATTTATGTAAAAGAATTATGTTTTAACATGATCTTTTTATGAAAGAGCCCTACTAATTCTGTTTATTAAAATAAAAGGTCAAACTTAATCTGACGAATAATTCAACGAAAGATTTTTTATGCATTTTTATTTTCATAGAAAGGTAATCCGAATAAAAAAACAAAACTGATGCAAAAATATCTGCAGAACTTTCGAAGTTTTTGAAATTTGTCGCGAATGTGAATTAAAGGATTTCCAAACGTCGCTTTAAAACTTATTGTTAGATGTTCCTTGGACACTTCAAACATTTTTTGGATTTTCGTATTTGAGTTATTATAATATTACCGATAACAGAGAGAGTTAGAGTACTCCTGCTCAACTATCAATAGCATTTTATAACGATAGTGCTAGCTTTATTATAGTTGTATACAAAACTCATTAGTATGTAACCCCATAATATGTGCAAATTATAGTCTACAATATAGACGGTTGTTTACTTCAAGGATTAATGCTAAATGCAATATGCGTGCCATAATTATCTCAAACAATAAATATATATCGTCTCTCCTGTAGTGAAAAAAAGTAGCTAGCGTCGATTTTTCTTTTCGATACGATCAGTCTGTAATTTAATTCATCGTACCTGTATAAATTTTCTGTTCTTCTATATTTCATTCATTGATTATTTGCGCATATTAATCTTGCAATTTGGGCTCAATTCTTATCAAAGTTCTATAAAATTGCAGCTATCAGTAGAGGAGACGATATTAAACGTACGTGTTTTGTACAGGTGTTAACTCGAATAAAATTTGATAGAGCTTAGCAAATATTTACTGTCAAGATAAAATTGCTTCAAGGAATAAAAGTGAAACGTCGACGCTTCTCGTGCTTGATCAGGCTTGATGTCGCGACACTTTTCATATCGACCGTCATAGAACGCAGTCCCCCGCGTTTGATGGTCGCACGTGCCGAGACAAGGAAGGAAGATGATCCCGGTAGTGAGTCAGCCTTCATTTCCATTATCAGCGTGCTGTTCACAATCATCAGCCGACGGCTGGCTGCGGGAGTGTAAGTATTATAGTCAACTACCCTCGCATTGGAACAGAGACATTTTACCCTCCGTCTATACGTCTGTTACAAACATCGGAAATGGCTAAAAATATTGGAGCAAAAAGTACCTATTTTGATACTTCTCGTTCGATGTACGTGCCGCAGCTATTTTTATACTGTAAAAAATTATTATTAGCAAGAAAATTGATTTCTGTGAATTTAGTTTCCTCAATTCAAAGAAGAGTATATATTAGGTAGATTTGAGAAAACATTTTTCTGAATTTAAAATATTTTCCCAAATCTACTTAACACTTCTTTGAATTAAGGAAACTAAATAGAAATTTTCTTGCTAATAATAATTTTTTTTCAGTGTAATGACTAATTTAAACATGAGATGGATATTTCAGATTTCTGAGAGCGACTGATCCGAAAATTCTGAAATCGAGCGTTACACTAAATCCTTTATGACGATGACGACGAGTACAAATAGAATCAAGAGACACGGTAGTGTCTCGCGCCAAGTACGCGCGGAGCGAGACCGCTCCGTGGCTCTATTAACGCGACGCGACGAGTTGCGGGTACCCGAGATTTTCAGATTTACGAGAACTTCGAGACGAAATCTCTGTCATTTTGACTCCTCTCGACTTTACTAGGCTCTATTATTATAGCAGTGTCTTGGCGGGTAGAATAATTAACTCCAAGTATCGCGATTTATTATAGCAAGCCTTTTTTTTTTAATTTTATAGATCGACTATGAACTTTTGATGTTTCTTAAATGTTCTATAAAGTATAAGGAAGTCGAGAGACGAAGGGTTAATATGCTTAGATGTTGATGCTCTTAGAGGATTGCTCGAATCCTCCGTGGGGTAATAAATGCACCCCCTCGTTCGCAGCTCGGCTCTCGAGCAGGGGAAAACGAGGAGCGATCGAGGACACGAGGAAGAAGGAGGGCAGAGGGAGATAATGGAGAAAGAGAGAAATGTCGAGGCACATGATGGGGTCGGTTCCCGTGGGTATAACCCGGATCGAGCGTTCCCAGGAACGCGCACGTGACCCGCGTCACGAAGACGATCAATACGGGACTTTGCGAACTCCTACACCCCTGCACCGGGAGCGGGGACGACGTGTCGCCCCTTGTACAATCCGCACACATCCTTCGCCTTCCGACGAGACTGATGGCGACGGCGAGAACGGCCGTCACCCCTCCTCGCACGTGTGCGTAGATTGTCGCGCGCACGTGCGCCTATTTAACCCTCCCGTCCGTCTCGCCACCCCTCGTCCGCCATCCGGCTTCCGCTCCCGATATCGTCGAATCTTCAGCAGATTTATATATACGGTCTCGTAGACGATGCGGAAAGCACATCAACCAAGAAACTCCTTCCAAGTTATTCAATCTTACTTTTAGGAATATATTATAAGCGTACAAACATATGTCTCTTGCGTTTAACTCAGAAGAGTAAAAAAATATGTATTTATATTTATGTTAATCTTAGCGATTATATACATCGCGTTATTTAATCCTTAAATTGATCAAGGTAACAAAACCTCCTGTTTTTAAGATGAAAGCAACCCAGACAATGTCCAAGATCAGGACATAAGACGTCTTATGTACCAATTTTGGACATTGTGTTATCTGGGATCAATTGTGTGTAACAAACGTCTTTATTTCTTCGACATTGACGTTTCTAGGTGTTTGATTTCGTAGAGAAATACAGACTTAAGGGATTACGGAGTTATTCGCTAATTATTCGCTATTTACTTAATTTATTTGCGTGCACCCGTGCGATCGTTAGGGATAAACCGCCGGGGGACAGGGATTGCGCCATTCGCAAGATAAAAACAAACGCACGAGACTAACTTATAGACACAGCTTGCATTTATTTCGTGTTGATGTGTGTACGAGTGCAGTACGCCCGCGCAATGATGTATGTTACAGCCTTTCAGTCTTTGCAAATATACAATATTTACGCGGGTCGAGGAGAGGCGGGGGGGATCAGCACTGTCTAAATTATAACATAAGAAGCTATAATAACAACGACATAGTGATAACTATAATACAGTAATCAGGGACACCAGCGATAGAGCGTGGAAATTCGAAAATAAACCGGGACCTCGTCGAACCGCCTTTTAAACGAATCTCGATTCCGCGGCCGGTCTCATCCGATCGATCGATCGATCGATCACCTCGCGTCCGTCCTCGGCGATCGAAATTCGAGACTCGCCGATCCGCGATCGTCACGCGGCTTTGTCTCCGCTGTGTTCGAGGAACGGAGCTCTTCTCCAGGAAGGCCGAAGGATCTCCGCGAGAAAAGGCGATCGATCGGCGGAGAGACTAGCTGGGCGGGGCGCTATATAATGACTCGAGTGTAACGAACGTTTCGAGAGCGTTACTCGGTGCACGCGAACGCGCGCGCGTGCCGCCGAAACTCGGGCGCGATTCGCGATATCGCGTCGCGAGCGTGATCGCGACGCGATCGACGAGGAAACCGGATGGACTCGTCGCCCTCGGAGGCCACGAGTCGATCCGGTTTCTCCGATCACACAACCCCTGCAGAAATTTAATACTGCAACATGATTATTTGGCTAGTGATTAATTACTGTTAACAGTGCTTTTAATACTCGAAATAAGTAATTAATCACACACTAGCCCAGATAATCCACTTACAGTATAAAAGTTTTGTAAGGGAAGCAGAGTTTGTAACTCGCGCGTCGCCTTAATTTCCACAGTCCGTCAATCGCGAACTGGAGCTGCTCCGAAATCTAAGCGGAGATCGGCGATCGGTTCGATCGGCGGCGTCGCGCGGTCGGATAAAAAAAAACATTGGAATGATAAGACCCTAGGAGAGTAAAAGAAGGGGAGGACAAGGAGGGGAGGAAGGGAGGGTTCGTGCCGGGTCCTTTATAACCGTGAGAGATCTCGTGTGGAATGCGATGAGCGTATATACAAATGTATTTACAATCTCACCCCCCTCGCGGGGGGGGGGGGCTAGAGCTCGAGGAAACCGGCGGATTCCGCTGCTCTCTCTCTCTCTCTCTCTCTCTCTCCATCAAAATCGTCCCTCTCTCTTCGTCACCGTCGTGCATCTTCGTCTTCGGATGTAGGCGCGCCCCTCTCGGATTCTGGTCCCCGAATGCATTCTCTCTTCCGGGCGACGATCGACACCTCCGGCTTCTGGGTTGACCCACATCGAGCGTAGATCAGCGGGGCGGACGTCCCTCTTCGAAGAGCGTGAAGCGCGGAACGGATCTACCTGATCCGCGAGGGGGATATGGCCTCGACGCGACCTGAACGCCCTAACGGGTCCGACCGGCAGGTCACCGATCGGCGACCGTCGCGGCTACGACGGACGTCGTGGTGGTCGTCGCCGTCGTGGCGGCGATCGACGCGGTGGCGTTCAGCAGGGGTTGCAGGGGTTGTCTGGAGGACTGCGTCATCGTCGCCGTCGCCGTCGCCGTCGCCGTCGCCGTCGCCTCCGACGTCGCTGTTGTCGACGTCATTGTCGTCGCCGTCGTCATCGTCGTCTTCGCGTCCTGATGCGCGGCGTTCGTCTCCTCAAGGGCGGTCTGCAGGTCGCAGATGTACTCGATCACCCTCTGGATCACCTCGAGCTTGGACAGCTTCCGCTTGCGCGGCATGTCCGGCACGAGGGAGCGCAGCTTGGTCAGGTAAGCGGCGACCTCCTCGGCCTCGAGGTCGCGCCTGGCGCCGCCGATTCCCAGACCGTTGTGCAGAACGCCGCGATGATTGGGCGGCACACGGCCGCTCACCGGGCTCACCACCATCGCCTTCATGCAGTAGGCAGGCGCCGATCGGGAGTCACACTCCGCACTCCGCCACCGGACGGCCGCGGCCGGGCCGATCGATCGATCCGACGGATTTATTCGCTCCTGCAGCCTCTCGACGCCGTCCACGGGAGCACCAGCACACTCTGTACGTACTGCCGCTTGGGGGAGATCGTTCCTCGACGACGGCCGCGGCGCGCCACCGCGTTCACACACACATACAACACCACCCGCCGCGCGTGTGCCTAATCGATCGCCGCGCCGGGCCCCCGTCCCGTCCCGTCCGACAGTTCCGACACTGAGGCGCAAATGCACGTGAAGAGCGCGGAGCGGACGCACAGGATGATGGCCACCTAACACCTTCGTTAATTCTTTCTTTCCCCCTCGCGTCTCCGTGAAGCGACGTTTCTCCAAACGTCGTTTTCTCTGGGCCTCGAGAGAGTCGCGGGAGTCGCGTGAAATGGCACGTACGCGCGAGATCACACGGTGCCGGTAATACTCCTCGTCTCACCGACCAGCCGCGTCATCCTCGAGCGACAGCTACGCGCCGAGATGATGTATTATCTGATGCGAACTGCTAATGTCGCGTACGAACTGTACAGCGAGGCCGAACGTGACCGCTCGACCAGAAGCAACGAACAATCGCTCTAACCAGCTCTGACGGATCGAAGCCGACTGGCCTCCGCCCCTCACCTGCATCTTTTTATAGCCTTGCCCCACCCCGGCGCCCCGCGCATACCCGCCAGACGCTTCCAGCATTTGTACGGCGCAATCGCTGCCCGAGTGGAGTAGCGACGGCCCCGAGCGTCGCGCGATCGATCATTCGGATTTTCGGAATACTCGAATTTTTCCAAAGTCCAACGTAACTTCCGGGAGAGTTAACTTGTAACTTGCATTTTACGGGAAAATCTCGCAGATATTTAAATAAAAGTTGTTTAATTTTGATGTGTAAAAAAAGAATTAAAGAACAAAAAAACCGGGGCAGTTTATGTGTAAACAGTTTATGTTCAAAAGAAAATAAACTAAAAGAATTCCAGGAGATTGTCGAACTCTAGTCTGTCAATCGCCAGATGAACTCGCGATCACAAATTATAACCGTAGAATTGACGAATTTTTCGTGAATCGCATGGAGCCGCTTTTTGCAATTACAAAATTCTCACGTGAGAAAGAATCTTTCAGATCGTTTTACATTAAAAAACGGGTGACCAAATTAAAACTGATTTTTGACTATCCGATTTATGTCTGATGTAGATTAACTTTAATCTCGATTTAACTTGTTACTTTTCATCTTTTTCTAAGTTCTAAGAATTAGAAAAAAAAATAAAAGGTAAGTTAAACCGAGATTGAAGTTAATCTGCATTGGTAGAAATGGACATTGACTAACTAATCGCGAGGAACAGCTGCCAAGATCGACGCGTTTTAAAACGCGTAGCGAACGAGAAGATTGTCGGTTTGGCGTGAAAATCACACGTGGGGTCCGATTCGAAGCTGTCAGTAGTCGGGGGTGTTTGACGGCTATGCGACCGGAGCGGCGCGGCGCGGCGGGGCGGGGCGGGGCGTCGCGTCGGTGGGACACGAGGGGGTTGGGAGGGGAGAGGGTGTAAAAGAGAGACGGGAAAGGGGAGCGCGACCATTGTTGAACGTCCGGCGGCGCCAGCCACTAGCCATCACGGCTACTACTACCACGAAAACAACAACGTCGCCCACCAACGCTCTGTAACAGGCGGTCGACCACCACCATTCCGGGATCTCTATGCGCCCGACGTGTACGGCTACGGCGATGGTCATTCGCTCAATTCGCTAACCTGCGCACCATGATTCCGGCCGACGGCCGCGGCCGTGCGATTTTCTTCGGCGGCAACGAGTGTCGCGCGAAGAAATTCGCGCGCGCGCGCGCGCGCGGACGTCTCGCAGATTCCGATCATTTGCACCGAGATCGTTACGCGTTATATAAATCACGCCGTTAACTTGTTTACGTATAAAATATACGAGATTTAAGATTCTGGAGAAGAGAGACGAAATTCTGATAATTCTAAAACTGTACTATTTTTATAAAATCGTGAGAGAGAAAATGGTAAGTCGAGAAATATCAAAATATAATCGCGGCGATTAATAAAATATGAATATGTGACGTAACTTAATGTTTTGCAACACTGTTCGAGCTTATTGATATAGTTGGGTGTTAATATTATTTCGTTGATTGTATGTGACTATTTTAATGGTAGCAAAATAGCGGGATAATCATCTAATCGCGAGGAAATAGCTAAAATTATAATATACGTATAGTTATATAGTAGACTTCATAGTGTTCCTATATTGTCATGACAGTCTTCTCTCGGTTTAGACAAACATTTCTTTGAAACAGCCAAAATGACACTTTTTGTATTAAATTAATAACATATTTTTTGTTAATAAAACTTCTTTATTACTGCATCTTCTTGTATTTACTACAAATGATTAACGTTACTACGTTTTATTTTAGTTAATTCATACAACTTATTCATTTCTCTTATCGCAATTTCACAATATATCTAATATTTTTTCTCAATTTTCTAGTTGCTCATACCATTTTTTTTTTTTTTCTTTAAATGCATCGAGCAGTAAATGATCTCGTAAATATGTCGAAAAAAAGAAATGATCATTATTGAGTCGGAAAGTAATTATCCATGCGTCCTCTTTTAATTGCTAAGTTACTTATTTCTGCCGTAAAACATCTCTGTTAGAACGGTAAAAGATTATATGTATACAAGATTACTGGTAATTTAAAATGCTTTATGTCAGTTATTTACGACTTTCTTTGCGGCAACCTGCATGGAAGAAACGCCATACACTCTACACTCGGCCGCTTTTATTCGGATTGCATTTTGACAAGAGTCATTTCGAGCGGCTCCGATCCTTCCAGATCAGGTATTTCGCTCGAAGCGACGGCCGCGCGGCGCGGCGGCGCGCCATGATTACTTATACCGCGCTCGAGTCGTCGTTTCGAGAAGAGGACTTTTATATTCGTAAAACGACCCTTTTTTTTTCTGTAAATGCCCGCACCGACGCGGCGCGGCCGCTTTGCCCTCGTGACAACTTCCACCGAATTATTCCGCGCGCTCTCGTCCGCCTTGATTTGGGCCGGCCGCGGCAAACGCAAATATCGTCCCTCGGACCGCGGACGGCTCAATCTTCCCAGCGAATATATATCCCTCGCCTCGAGGCGATGGCCATGGCGTCGTCGCGATTAC